>CAKAOI010028110.1:0-29430 GCA_916701655.1 Sebastiscus albofasciatus | reverse complement strand
AAAAAATACCAAGAATTGTCTCCGTTCTGGTTTTGTCTCTGCTGTGACCTGGTATTTGAAACTCACGTTTACGTTCTTGGGGAACAAAAAGTTAGTTTGAGGATCTGCAGAGATGAGACCTTCCTGTTTTAAAACGGAATATATCTCTGATCTGAAAGTTACATTTTGAATCACAGACCTGTTGTATTTGCAGGTATGGTCTCCTCAGTAGATGTGCCAAGTGTATCTATAGCAAGAGTAATGAACAAGTTATGTGGTAAAAGTTTGCAGTGGTGGTTTAAACACTTATTCGTCATTTGAAAAAGCAGTAGTAGGACAATTTTGCATGTAAGAAAACACAAAACGGCATAAATGATCTCACCATTTAGGAAGCTTAACACATTGTCTCTTCGCACTTGAAAAGAAAGAAAGACAGAAAATGTGTTATCTGTCTTATTTAATAAATCTTAAACATACATTACAAACATTGAGTATATGCTCAAAAAACCCATTTGTTCTCTCTTCAGGTTGGTTTACCTCTGATTGGGGCAGCAGTTACCACCATAGTTGCAAACAGAAGAAGTAGGCAATACATGAAGCTGAAACAAAACAATTAATTCAACATTGAAAGTCATTTGCAGCTGGGAAATAAAATATATTTCAAAGACAGATTTTTTTTTAAAAGAAAGACAAATATCTATTAGACAAAATATGAAAACTTACAGCTTCATTGTTGACTTTTGGTCCTCAGCTGTGTCCACTGTTTGTCAGCAAGAGTGCTGTTTTGTGTACTGCTGCTTCATCCTGAATTTTTACCTTTAATAGGTCTCACCCAGGTTAATTATATATTCTGACAAGATGTATCAGATTGAGTAGTCAAAGACTTTTTCTCTGTGTTTAACAGTGCTTGACTTGCAGGCAGAGGAGCAACAATTATGCTACAGAAGGAGTTTACAAAGTACACAGACCCATTATTATTCTCAACATTCAAACTCACAAAGAGGATATTCTCTCTATTATGTGTTGATTACAGGTGGTGGGTTACCTCAGGAAACTGGCTTTTTCTATGACCGAGGTAGCCTTTTAACTGATGCCACAGAACATGTATTGTTTTCTGTCACTATTTCACCATTGTCCATTTACACAGTGAGCCCTATATATGTTGCCTAAACAAAGACCTTTTTAAAACAGGCCCTGTAGCCTACTGAGCATTAGAAATATCCTGAAATGGAGAGCACAGTAATGCAGCAATCATGTGATGAAAAGTGAGTTATGAAATTATTTGAATTGCAGTCTCATGTGTGTGCCTGCTGTACTCCAACTATTATGTGGAAATGTGAATTATGAAGGCCTACTCATATCTGCCCTCAACAATCTTACACCAGGGCCTCACCTTAAAGAAGTTTATTCAAGTGTGGTAGTAGTATTTCAACTTAAAATAAAAGCGTATAGTTTTAGTTACTTATTATGTACTTATCAGGGATATGCTTAACAAAAGTATATATAAGTATACTTGGCTCATACTGACAAGTATACAGAAAGGTCTAAGCATACTTGGCTCATACTGACAAGTATACAGAAAGGTCTAAGTATACTTGGTTCATACTGACAAGTATACAGAAAGGTCTAAGCATACTTGGCTCATACTGACAAGTATACAGAAAAGTTTAAGTATACTTGGCTTATACTGACAAGTATACAGAAAAGTCTAAGTATGCTTGGCTTACAGTCCTACTTACTTAATCTTTTGATCAATATATATTTAAGAAAAGTATAATTAAGTATTCTTGCCTTGTAGGTCTACAGAAAGGTATACTTGGCTTGTAGTTGTGCTTACTTTTTGATAGAGTAGTCTCAGTATACTTGGCTCATACTGACAAGTATACAGAAAAGTCTAAGTATACTTGGCTTATACTGACAAGTTTACATAAAAGTCTAAGTATACTTGGCTCATACAGACAAGTATACATATAGCCTACTAAAGTGTGGTGGTTACATGTTGCTTGTGGAAATTACCAGTGAGTTTGGGGGTAGATACAAACGAGATTCACTGACAAAACATTACAGTTGTGACTTAAATACACACACAGACTCATGCAGATAAAAGTTCCTGCTTGTATCAGACCTGTTGGTGTGCAGAGAGAGAGAGAGAGAGAGAGCTACAATGTCCCCCCATGATGAAAAAGGAAAAAGAGAGAGCGCCCTCTGCAGGAGAGGCTGTTCGCACTATAAGCTCTTGATCCCAAGCATCGCCATATTGACGTCCCAACAAACGCTGAGAGGTAATCGTGTTATTTAACCACAAATCGTCGTAGCTTTACCACCACCTTTGGGTTTTTTATACGTGAGGAAAAGCTGAGAACAAGTATCACAAGCCGTGGTGTGTTTCTAGCAGCTCGATCACAGTGTTTGTGGGGTGTTTTTTCAAGGCGTTGTCAGAGTCAGTCGCCTCGCCAGCCAGCCAGCAGGCTTATATTCACTCCCTTAGCATTGGTAGCTTAGCTTAGCACTTTCTAGCTTTAGGAAATACATTTTTCGAAGCTTTATATTCAGCTTTACGTTCATAACAACCTCTCTAATGTTTATTTGACTGTTCTCGACGCGGTGTGTGTATTTAAATCCTGCTACAGCCTCATAATGTGGTCGAAAGCTAGTTGTGACTTTCCAACCGGCTTTTCTCTTTGCTGTTGACGAGCTAATGCTAACTAGCCTGTTAGCCCCACTGCACTTGTGCAGCAGGCCTTTGGGCCACAGAGGGGTTTTGTGCGTACTCTCACCTTTTCATTAAAGTATTTAGCGGGCAAACTGAGTGTTTATAACTGAGTGTCTTTGTAACAGAGAGATCATTTTGTCTTTTAGATACACAATTTCATTAATTTAATGTAGCCTTACTAGCTGTGTTGGCTGGCACACATTAGCTCACATTTAGTTTGTGCTCAATTGATTTTAATCAACCTACTTTCGTCCTTTTTGTTTTTTCCAACAGGAGATACTGCCTTGGTGTAGCCCCCAGTGATGACTGTATTGAGCCCTGTACCTCCTGATTAGACTGGTTGGATGCCCCCATTTAACATTCAGGTCTCTTACATTTCCACCATTATTTAGACACCAATGATTTAGTTTGAGTTGATTTTATTTATTTATTTATTTATTTTTTATGACTGTGTTATTTAGATCACATATTCTGTTTTTTTAAGTTATTTGTATTTATTTATATAACCTTTTATTTAATAATATTAATAATAACTTGGATTTATATAGCACCTTTCAAGAAACCCAGGGATGCTTAACATAGACAGAAATAAACACAACAAACATTTAACCAGGTAGTACTCATTGAGATTAAGAATGTCTTTTGCTAGAGAGAGACCTGGCCGGCCAAGACAGCAGCATTTAAATATACATTCAAGTTTCAGACGCTACGACATAAAACAAATGTATAATAAATACACAGCATAATATCATGCAAAACACATTAAAATCAAGTGTTTGAAGCCAGTGTTAAAGTGGAAATATTCAGAAACACGGACACCAGGTAGTACTCATTGAGATTAAGAATCTCTTTTGCAAGAGAGAGACCCGGCCGGCCAAGACAGCAGCATTTAAACATACATTAAAGTTTCAGACGCCATACGACATAAAACAAATGCAAAATAAATACATAGCATAATATCATACAAAACACATTAAAATCGTTTAAAAGTGTTTGAAGCCAACGTTAAAGTGAAAATATTCAGAAACACAGACAGCTCCCGATTGATTCTGCTACTAGGTCTTTCATTAATGTTTTAAATTCATCAAAAGTAATCCGATTTCCCAGTTTCAACTTAGCTTGCAGTGTATTCAAGGAAAAGGGAGCGGAATAGCTAAGTTATTGTTCAGTGGAAACATCTCAAAGCATCTCTTCACTCCTCAATTATTTCACTCCCTCCTTTACCAAGAAAATGTTAAAAACATGTAAACCTGAAAACTGTTTTCCCTTTTTTGTTTCTGAAATAATTGAATGATGGATGGCAACCCTGGATGTTATTTACTAAAAAAAAAATCAAAAATGTTGGATTTTCTTTCTTGTTTGGAAAGAAACAACAAGATCTGTTTAATTCTGGCAGGAAAAAGTCAGCTTTTTAAAAAAAACATGGCTCAATTTTAAAAAATGTTGTTTCCACAACAAAAATCCTCATCTCTCCTCTGACATCAGATGATTTTGCTGCCACTTACACTTCATAGTGTTCGAACACATAGAGAGAGACTGAAGTCTCATCTGTCACTGGATTTAAATTAATGCCTCTGACTGCAGTAAATGCAGGAAAAATAAAATAGTGTCCAGGTCCTAACATCTGTCATTAAAGGCATGTATAAAAAAATAAGACGCGTCTTCTGATTAATCTAAAAATCTGACTTCTACAGAGAAATTTGTAGCTCTGTGTAGTACGACGTTTCAACATGTGTGGTTTCACTTGAAACTCCTTTATTCAGATCAACATCCTGTGAAACAGTGGGGGGAAACATCTTCAAGTTAAAATGTATTTTCACACTTTTATTTCTCAGTACTTCAAATGGTGTTGAACTAATATGACTGGGTTGACTGTAGTAGGCTAACTTGTTTTATATCTGTGTGCCCATGTAGCTTTCTTACCATAAAGGCATCTCAGCTGCTCCTGTTTCAATCATCTATCACCATCATCCTGGAGGGAACCTCCCAGGTATTGAGTTTCCTTATAATTAGATTACCTATCACCTATTTGTAGTTATGATGTCCTTGATGTGCAATAGTACACAAAATGCTTTTGAATTGAGTTATATTTTCTCTGTTGTATATAATGTGTCATTTTAAGTAACTCAGTTTTTTTTTTTTAATATTATTTCTTTTGTTTTAGGAGATTTAGAGAAGATCCCGTGTAGAATATGTCTGGCCCTGTCCCAAGCCGCTCTCGAGTTTACCCTGATGTAAACACACAGAGACCTCGGGAATATTGGGACTATGAGTCCCATGTTGTTGAATGGGGGTAAGGCAAAAAGGAAATTGTTGGCGCTTCAGTTGTACTTGTTTTGCTTTGTTGGGTTAGCCATCTAAGCATTGTTCACTGTGGCTTTTTTTTTTTTTTTAGGAACCAAGACGACTATCAGCTAGTCAGAAAACTAGGGAGAGGCAAATATAGTGAAGTGTTTGAAGCCATAAACATCACAAACAATGAAAAAGTGGTCGTCAAAATACTGAAGGTAAATCAATTGATTATCCTAATAATTTATTTTTTTCAGTAAAATGTAGTCATTATATTTTGTCACCTCCAGTGGAGATTTCATGTACCTCACAAGACTACTGTCTCTGTTCACAGCCGGTCAAGAAAAAGAAAATCAAGAGAGAAATAAAGATCCTGGAGAATCTGAGGGGTGGCCCAAATATCATCTCACTGTTAGATATTGTCAAGGATCCTGTGGTAAATTTGTGCTCCTTTTTTTTTTTTTTTAGCACTGTAACAATTAACATATGTATGTACAAGATTTCCTGCTTAAACACACATGTACATTCTGTTCTCTTTTTCCTTACAG
Organism: Sebastiscus albofasciatus; assembly: GCA_916701655.1. Lineage (NCBI taxonomy): Eukaryota > Metazoa > Chordata > Actinopteri > Perciformes > Sebastidae > Sebastiscus > Sebastiscus albofasciatus. The sequence goes on along the minus strand of CAKAOI010028110.1, from coordinate 23,901 downwards.
TCCCGAACCCCTGCTCTGGTCTTTGAACATGTGAACAACACAGATTTCAAGGTAAAAAAAATCAGCGCTTTGTTGATTTTGTAATTTTGGATACGCTAATACTAGATATTTCCAATGGCTCAAACATTTATATATATTTTCTTTTTACAGCAATTGTATCAAACCCTATCTGACTTTGACATACGGTTCTACATGTACGAAATCTTAAAGGTAAGAAACGTCTTTTGGTGCGCTCAATTTGTTACACTCAATTTTCTGGTCTGCATCGGTTGTTTTAATACTTTAATGCCAGAAACCGTTATATCAAGTTCTAAGTTACACAAGTTTAGCATTCAGTGTATACTCTCAACATATATGTTTTCCTTTTTTTACCTGCTAGGCTCTGGATTACTGCCACAGTATGGGGATTATGCACAGAGATGTCAAGCCACACAATGTAATGATTGATCATGAACACAGAAAGGTATTGTCTCACACGCTGACCATTCTCCTCATTTCCTGTCTTCCCTGTTGTGACACCAGCTGATCACTGTTTTAAAAAAAAAAATACATTCAACCAATTTTTGTTGAACTTCCAGCTCCGCCTAATCGATTGGGGTTTGGCAGAGTTCTACCACCCAAACCAGGAATACAACGTGAGAGTGGCGTCCAGGTACTTCAAAGGACCTGAACTGCTGGTAGACTACCAGGTGAGCCTCCTTTACTCTTCTTCCACGTGTCCAGCCATGCCAGTTTTATAAAAGGTCAAAATGGCACATAGGATCTATATTATTATTTTTTAAATGCAGTCATGAAGCAATTTTTAAAGCCTTTTTTTCCTTATCTATATTTGTAGATGTATGACTACAGCTTGGACATGTGGAGTTTGGGTTGCATGCTCGCCAGCATGATCTTCAGAAAGGAGCCTTTCTTTCACGGTCATGACAATTATGATCAGGTATGTAGAATCAAGTCTTTTGTGCATGTGGTCACAAACCTGTGGCCTACAGAGAGCAGTGTTTGGGCCTGTATTTTTCAACATTGCACAATACATATTATCAGTTTTACACATTCGTGTTACACTGGACAGGCTACATAGCTGCCCTGCTGGAGCACCTGGGATTTCATGTCTTTCTCAAAGCTATCTCCACAGTTATTGAGCGAGTCTAGTCATTTATTATTAACTTTCGGGGAGTTTGGTGCATTGAATGTAAAACAAAAAGGGGTGAAAGACAAACGTAGGATTGTACCAGTGGACATGGGTCACAACACATTTTTACTCCCATGGATGGGATCATTTGTGTTGTGGGCTTTACCTACATACACCGTAACACTGAGCACAGCTCTTCCAGTTTATTCTATGGCTCTTTTGGGCTAGTGTGTTTTTTTTAAGCCCATGTGACAGTACAGTTGAAATGGTATTTCAGAATCAGAAATACTTTATTAGGACGTTACAGTTGCTCTTATATATAAGCGAAAAATAGAGATAAAGGAGTATGTAAAATGTAAAGTATGTACATAATGCTACAATATATTTGGAGTAATAAATAATTAATAAAATAGGAAATGAGAAATATGTACAAATATGTGAATCAAACACATACAATATATATAACCGCAGTTTAGTTTATCTTATTAGGATCCCCATTAGCTGACGCCATGATGCCAGCAAGTCTTCCTGGGGTCTGACACAGAAATCGCAATCAATTTTATACATTATATACATTCAAAAATCCCTGTACTCACATTACCGTATATAGAAAATTATGCCAGCATTTCCATGCAGTAAATTAAGTGTAATTAGTGTAAATAAAAAAATGCTGAGAAGTGGGAACTAAGCGTGTTAAATATGAATGCAAGAATAGTATAAATAAGAATTAAATAAGAATATTTCTTGAAATGTACGGTTTAAATGTAGTGCTCAGCCCAGAGATTTTCACAAATTACTGTGCAGTTAATTTCTATTGGTACACAATAGCAGATGTTGATTTAATATTTTACTTTTCCCAGTAACCATCTTGTACAGCTTCCACACTGTGCTGATAGATTGAACTGTAATTATTTCTCTACTGGCAAACTGTATATATTTTTTTTAAATTACTGTATTAACATAAAACTAAGTTAGGTTTCATAATAAAAATATCTTCTCAAACTGTACAGATATTTAATGAAAATATGCACATTATTAATCCAACAAGATGTTTATTCCTGTATCATTAGTCTACCATAAATACCTCTTTTGTTATCATAATGTAAACACTCCATACAAACCCACTATGTGATTAATAAACTGCAATGGAATGCATGCCCCTCAATACCCTTCATATGATTTAACTAATGCCCAACTCTACTCTTTTAATTGTTGAATTATGCTTCTTCTGACTTGCAGCTGGTGCGAATTGCAAAAGTACTCGGCACCGAGGACCTGTACGACTACATTGACAAGTACAACATTGAATTGGATCCACGGTTCAATGACATTCTCGGAAGGTAAAAACATTGTAGCTGTCTCAAACGACATTGAATATTTTGACCAAGATTTCGGCGAACGAATGCTTTACATTAACACTCGATCGCTGGTTTGTTCTCTATAGACACTCCCGCAAAAGGTGGGAGAGGTTTGTGCACAGCGAGAACCAGCACCTGGTCAGCACAGAGGCTCTAGACTTCCTGGACAAACTGCTGCGCTACGACCATCAAGCCCGCCTCACAGCCAGAGAGGCCATGGATCACCCCTACTTCTGTAAGTTTGTTTCTCACCATGTTTTTTTTGGTTTTTTTTGCTACCTTGTCAGCATTTCTTACGTATTTGCTTGAGTAAATTGCCAAAATTTGAGCGCACCATCAGTGTAAAGTGTCTGTGTTAACATGCGCTCAAATCCACTTTTGTTCTTAGATCCCATCGTTAAAGATCAGGGAAGAGGGGCCACTCCTGGAGGGATGGCTGCCAGCTCCACACCAGTCAGCTCCTCAAGTATGATGGCCGGTAAGTACAGATGTTCCTCTCATAATCTGACTAATTAAAGGTACAGTGTGTAACGTTTCGGGTGAGCTATTAACGGAAATCGAATATAATATTCCTAACTATGTTTTCATCAGTGTATAATCGCCTGAAACTAAGAATCATGTTTTCGTTAGCTTAGAATGAGCCCTCCATATCTACATGAGGAGCGGGTCCTCTGCACGGTGTTTGCCATAATGCTCCGGCCGTGTTTCTACAGTAGCCCGGAATGGACAAACAAAATGCTGGCTCTAGCGAGAGCCTTCCGCGTTTTTTCATTACCTGAAGGCCACCATAGTTCTACGTGAGTTACATGAGCCACAGGGTGCAAAACCGTGGTACCAACGTCTGACTTCCGTTGCTCCTAAAGTAGTGTTATTTTGGTAAGGAGTACCTCTGAGCGAGGCGAAAGGCGTTACCATTTGCACTCGGCGGCTCACGTTACCGCAGTCTTGGAAAGGGGAGGAGTTAGCAGAGGGGTACTCATTTAGATGCAATATGCAACCACAACACTAGATGCCGCCTAATCCTACACACTGCACCTTGTAAGAAAGTTATATCTCTTTTTTAAGTAAGTAAAGTAAGATTGTGAAAGGCTGCATAGAAAGTTCCATCTACAAACTGACTATTTTAGAGATAAAAACTTTATTTGCAGCATAAGAAAATGGTCAGGTTGTAAGAAAAGTTGTTAAAAAATCTGACCGTTTTTTTGGCAGCAATCAAAGTTCTAGCTCTAATTTGAGATTGTGATGTAAATATGACCCTGTTACCAAAATGATTAATGAGCCCCCCCTCTCCCCTGTCTCTCCTAGGCATCACCTCAATGTCCTCCTCACAGCCACTGGCTAACATCGCTGGATCACCCGTCATCTCTGCTCCCAACACCCTGGCCACACAAGTCCCTGCAGCCACCGGGGCTCAACCCTGAAGCCACTTCCTCACCCGTGTTTCTGTGTGCTCATGGCCATGTCCTGCCTAGCTCTCACTGCGCCCCAGGGCCATGGCTCCCCTTTTTATGTTGAAAAAATAACAAAAGAAAGAAGATTTAAAATTGCTTTTCACATTCAGTTATATTTTGACACCTGGACTTGACAGAAATGTATTGTTGCACCTGTCAGGATTATTAGAATTAATTTGGGTGTGTTATTTGACAATGCCATTGTCTAGAAACTCTAATAAGATGTAGACATGAAGAGAATGGATAATAAAATTTATTTTGTATGTTCCAAATATACAGTCTTGCTTGAAACTGTTTGATGGGGATCCTGCTGTATTACACTGTGAACCTTTTACAAGACTTCACGAAAACAAGAGTTGGGAATCTGGTGTGCCCCACCTAAACAGTGCTCGCTGGTTGCACACGATGTAATGTGCAGGAGTTGTTGGTGTTTTGAAGTTGTTAGATGCTATAATTCTTTAATTGGACTTTTGTAGATATTCTACAGTTACTGTCAGGTTGCATGCACCCAATGCTGAGTATCACAGGGTCAATAGTTTGCCAATTTTATGTTACTTTCACTTCTATATGTGTATGTATGTGTTCATGTTTGTTTTTTATGAAGTCTCTTACACATGATTTTGATTACATAGACAATTTTGTAACTTTTTTGTTTTATGTTGGGAGGAGTCATCACCTACAAAAACAACTTCAAAAATAAACAATTTAAACAGGGCTTTGCAGGCACTACATGTTATTGAGTATACCGTCTGTTGACTGGTCACATTGGCAACATATGAGTGAGATTAAAGTAGGACAGTGTAGTGTAGTCGGCGTATCCCTCAAGACAGTTTTCTTTTGATAATGAATTAATCCTGGCACCAAATGATTCAATGTGTGTTCATAAAGTGGATTCCCCCAGCTTTCTACCTCTGTGTTCATACATTGACGTTTGAACAAAGCGAGTGCAATGCATTTAGCCTTAATCATTTTGTGTTTTTAATTCTTTTGAATTATGGAGGAATCAAATGTGTTCATGTACACATATCTAATCTAGAGAGTTTCAAAAGAATAAACAGTGAATGTGTGAATAAGTCAAGAGAAGTTCACAACATTTAGAGCACCTTTTCCTGTCGGTGCTGGCCAAATGTACACCCCCGGTACCATATTAGGCTCCAACTAATTACAATAAAGTGAAAGATGAGTCTGCATGACTCACATGCATGCTCTATTTTGGAAAAATGAAGGCTGCCACAAACCAGGCAGTGCCAAAAAATCATTGTGGTTGTTCCCAGAGGTTTAGAAAAAGTTAAAATTACTCACATAGATGACTCCTGCCATTAAATATGCAAAGGGACCAGTGGTCAAGAGGTCAAATGTCAATTGTAGTACAACTCTGCAGTTTAAAGTCCATTCACAGCATCTGATGGATACTCGCTCATAAGGACAGTACTGCTGCTATCTTACAAGGAGTGAACCTGTGAGCACAGCATGTGAAAACTGGCCCAACAACTTTCAACTCACTATCCAGTAGCACTGTAGCATCAAAGCTGTTTTTAGATGCAATTTGGCTGCAGTGGCATGGATGTGTGTGTGTGTGTAGTAGGCCTAGTAGCTCCAACCATTCCGAATCCTGCTGCATTCAGGTGTTTCTCAGATGCTGGAATTCACATAAACTAAATACTTATCATGTTCAAGTGCTTTTGGTGGGATATTTTTTGGCAACAAACATAATTATGTGGCCTGTATTTTATATTTATGAATCAAGAGATACCGATACAGGGCTACTACGTTGTCCCAGGGATGCAAGATGAAGAGAGGGGGAGTGCAGGTTGAATGCCAATGTGTAAATTGCAAGATGCCATTGTAAGTAATTTGAGTGTTTGTATATGCACCCAATGCAAGATATAGCAATGTCAATCATAATCAGTAACAAAAAGAAACTGTTAAACCTGCAGTAGGCAGAATATGTTTTGCATCATTGGGCAAAAAAATCTATAATAATCTTTCAGCACATTGTAATTCAAGTGCTCTGAGAGAAAGCTAGACTTCTGCACCTCCTCATGGCTCTGTTTTCAATCACAGGTCATTTCAGAGAGAGTGTTCCTATTGGCTGTTCATTCAATGGAGGCAGCTGTAAATCACTCGCAAACTCTGATCAAACGGTCAAAACTAGGCAGCGCTGATCAAATATGAGTCAATATTATGTTACTGTAATGCCTATTTCTCGCCTCAAATGTTTCTAGAAACATCTTGTAGTGTACTGTTTAGCTGTAAAATTAAAAAGTTTTCTCCGGCTGGTGGGCGGTGCTTGGTATTTCCTCAACTTATCTCATCATCCTGGTCACAAACTTTCTAATTTTACAGCTAAACAGTACACTACAAGATATTTCTGAAAACATTTGATGTGAGAAATAGGCATTACAGTAACAGAATATTACCGTTTGATCGGAGTTCTTGAGTGATTGACAGCTGCTCAGAGACGGCAGGCTCCAGCTCGACTCTGATTGGTTGTTTTCCTCCAGTCTGTGATATTAGATGCCATTATAGGAGCACCTGAGGACACAGAGGCACATGATTTTTGTCAGATTACCTGCCTCGTGCATTAGGCAAGGCAAGGCAAGGCAGCATTATTTATAGCACATTTCAGCAACAGGGCAATTCAAAGTGCTTTACATAAACATTCAAGAACATTGCGACAAAGTGCAAAAGAACATTAAGACATAATTAAAACTGTTATAAAAACATTAAAGATTAGAAGATAAAAACAAGCTGTAAATAAAAGCTAGGATAGAAGCTAAAATAGAGTATAACACACAAGAGTAAACGTTATGGTGCAGTATAAGATCATTATCTGGTTTAATAAAAGGCAGCAGCAAACAGGAAAGTTTAAGCTTTGATTTGAACACTGCTTCTGCATGTTTAGTTTTGACTCTGGGGACACTAAGCAGACCTGATCCAGATGAACCTGAGAGGTTATCTGGATCAGGTCTATTACTCAGGTATATTACTGCCGGAATATAGTAAACGTTTAATAAAAATAACTTCTTTTTTTTTTATCATATTTGCTCCATTTCTGCCCACTGCAGCTTTAAGTACAGATTAGTTCACATATTTCCGACAGCCTTGAAGGCAGCATTAGTTGCGCTTGTTGTGACACGCCTCGGCTGCAGCAGTCTGCAGAGCTCAAACTAAAGAATGTCGGCAAGCTGGTTTGGTATTTAATTTAACCTGTTTGTTCAAATCTAAACTTAAAGATGGGGAAGCTAGTCATCATCTCGCTGGTGATAGCTGCCTTAGCGGCGCTGCTCGGAGAGAGGATTGTCAATTTAAGGTAAAGCAACTCCTTTGATGTCGAAACGATACAATGTTTCCACAATGTTTGATCCCAACTTTTTCTTTAAGGAAAACAAAAGTTGTATTGTGGCCACCTGCTCTATAATGTAACGTGTGCTTTGAAAACATTGCAGGAGAAGGACCCTGGCCTCAAGGGAGCTGCTCAATAATCACCTCCCCAACTGTGTTGCTCTCAAAAACCTGGGTAAGTAGCCTATACGCCTATACATTAATAATACCAACAATGTGAGATTGGATGTTGGAGAACATTAAACATTAACTGTGCAACATTACTTTCAGATTATGGCGCAGAGGATATCACGATTCTTGGAAACGGGTTAGCCTTTATCAGCGCTGTAAGTATTTGAGTTGTAGAGCAGCCAAATGTACGCCTCTAGGGCTGATAGAAAACAGCAGTGCAACTCAGAGAAGTCAGCTTTTTCTGTCAATAAAACCTCCCTTATGGCCTTTCAATAGCAGACAGGGCCGTTCACCTGTGTGACCTCACCTGACATTGTTGTAATGTAAAAAGAAAACTCTTAAACATGAATTTTATTGTTATTGATATGCTCAACATAGTAGGGAGCCTCCCTAGACCCCCTAGGAGAAAATGTTAAGTCATTCCCTCAAGTTATGTATCTCGTTCCCTCGAGTTAGTAACTCCATCCCTCCAGTTACTATCTTGTTCCCTCGTTCCCTCGAGTTAGTAACTCGTTCCCTCAAGGAGGTATCTCATTCCCTCGAATTAGTAACTCGTTCCCACGAGTTAGTAACTCGTTCCCTGGAGTTAGGTATTTCGTTCCCTGGAGTTAGTATCTCGTTCCCTCGAGTTAGTAACTGGTTCCCTCGAGTTATGTATCTCGTTCCCTCGAGTTAGTAACTCCATCCCTCCAGTTACTATCTTGTTCCCTCGTTCCCTCGAGTTAGTAACTCGTTCCCTCAAGGAGGTATCTCATTCCCTCGAATTAGTAACTTGTTCCCTCGAGTAAGGTATCTCGTTCCCACGAGTTAGGTATCTCGTTCCCTGGAGTTAGTAACTCGTTCCCTGGAGTTAGGTATTTCGTTCCCTGGAGTTAGTATCTCGTTCCCTCGAGTTAGTAACTAGTTCCCTCGAGTTAGGTATCTCGTTCCCTCAAGTTAGGTATCTCGTTCCCTCAAGTTAGTAACTCGTTCCCTGGAGTTAGTAACTCGTTCCCTGGAGTTAGTAACTCGTTCCCTGGAGTTAGGTATCTCGTTCCCTGGAGTTAGGTATCTCGTTCCCTTGAGTTAGTATCTCGTTCCCTCGAGTTAGGTATCTTGTTCCCTCGAGTTAGGTAACTCGTTCCCTCGAGTTAGGTATCTCGTTCCCTCGAGTTACATAGAGCACTCCTTCCAATCATTCTTGAAAATATTCTCCTAGGGGTTTAGGGGGGCTCCATAAGATTGCCTCAAATTAATAGTTTTGTTTAATTCCTCCGATGATCTCCAAAGATTAAAAAAAAAAAATCCTACCTGATCCCACTTGAAACCGCATGGTTCTGCACTGTTTTATATGTTATGCATAATTAAGTATTTTTTTTAATAAATCTCAAGGGTCTGAAGTTTCCTGGACTGCCATCCTCCGATGTCCCAGGAAAGATCTTCTCCCTAGATATGAATGATCCTCGGATGAAACCAGTAGAGCTGCGCATGCCGAGAAACTTTGATCTGGAATCATTCAACCCTCATGGCATCAGTGTATACATCGATCCAAGTGGTAAAAGCACTCGTGTGGATGCACAAAAGTCTCTACTAAGATAGCACCTTAAAGGAAAAAACCCTAGTCCACTGGCTTTCTACAGCTTTTTCAATTTGATCCATATATAACAACATTTATATTTATCAACAGATATACATTAAAGGAATACTTCACCCACAAAATGACCATTTGTATATCAATTACTCACCCCGTGTTACCTTGAATGTTTTTCTCGCATGCCTCCACGGTGAACAGAGAAACAAAACACGGAGAAAAGTCTTGATGAATTGAAATACTTGGGATTCCGGACTCGCTCGGACGAGTAGCGTACTTGCGCAAACCTGAGACTGTTTATTCGCAAGTGTTTTAAATAGTTTAAAACTAGTTTTAAAAGTTTTATCAAAGACGCATGTGTTTGGGAAGTACTGAGCATACGACTGCATAAACAAGACTTAAGATTATACTGCACGAGTTGTGTGAGAGTTTTTACAAACAGATGTTTTGATATAGTTTTGCTGTTGTTAAACGCGGCCCCCATTTACTTCAGTTCATCAGGACTTTTCTTCGTTGGAGGCATGCGAGAAAAATAAAGTTTTCAATAATTTTTTTCAGGTACCGATATATACAAATAGTCATTTTGAGGGTGAAGTATTCCTTTTAATAGCACACATTCAAGTAGATTTTGCAATAGAGAAATCATTTTATTTTCAGTTCAGCTGACTGTATAACTGCTGAAGACAGTTTGTATTTATGTGAATAAGTGCATCTAGAGTTGTCATTGCCTGATTTTCACAATGGCTACTGTACTGTAAATATAGTGTCACTACTTGGGTGTGTCACTATATTTTGGATTTGGATGCATTCTAAACTAGAAGAACAGGCTTAAGCATTGTCTGTGCCCGTCTTTTTTTTTTTTTTTTATTTGAAGTCCTGCATATCCCTCTACTTTTGCACACTCACACACTTTTCAGTTTGGTTGCCAGTATTTTTGATTTAGAATGCTTTCCCTGTTTTTCATCAGATGACACAATATACCTGTTTGTCGTCAATCATCCTGAACACAAAAGCCAAGTAGAACTGTTCAGATTTGGTGAGGACGACATCTCACTGGTGCATCTGAAAACCATAAAACATGAACTTCTCCACAGGTACAGTATGGTGACAAATTTAAATTACCTTGAACTGCATTTGAGATTTACTGCATGGGGAGATGTTTTCAATCTGCAACAATATTTGTAAAGCTATCCCATGTTAGGACATAGTTATAAAAACAAAAACATGCATATTGTGATTAATAATGTAATGATTGGATATAATAATATTTTTTTTATTCTGATCTATCTTTGCAGTGTGAACGATATTGTAGCAGTGGGAGTGGATAGCTTCTATGCAACCAATGACCACTACTTTTCCAGTAGTTTCTTTAAACATATGGTGGAGCTTCTTCTGGCTCAGCCTTGGGCCAATGTTGTGTACTACAGTCCTGAGGAAGTAAAAGTGGTCTCGGAGGGATATTACTTTCCAAATGGCGTTAATATCTCACCAGACAAAAGGTAGGAATGATATGCAGGGCTAGTTGTGTGGTTAGTCATACTTCCAATGTCTGCATTTTGTAATTTTAATCTTCCTTCTCATGTGTAGGCACATCTATGTGGCAGATCTATTTGGTCACAATGTGCATGTGTTGGAGCGGAAAGAAGACAACGCACTGGTCTCGGTGAAGGTAAATAATTCAAAGTTTCAGCAATATGAAAGTACTTCGTCAGCTTTAGTAATTGAACATTTAATACTTTTGTTATTATATTAATATTATACTGCACATTATTTCAAATGCATTTAGTAAAGGCTATACCAACAGTCACTTCTTTACCAGCCCGTTCTCATTCCCAGGGCATCAAATACCAATGCTTTGTCACATCCCTTAATGTTTGATACTGACGCATAAGGCACCCTTTTTTTAATTTATTTTCTTTTATTTAACCAGATTAGTCCCATTTACAAGGGAGACCTGGCCAAGTTAGCAGCAACACCGTTATAGTAAAAGTAACAACACACAAATTAACAACATTAATACTTGCCCATAAAAAACACTTTAGCATCGGTATTAGACGCACCGGGCTTTCCATGAATTATAATGTAAACCCATCCGTGGCAATATTAAAAGCGAAGGGAAAGTGCTGTGGTGACGTAGTTTAAAGAGCGAAAGAGACACACACCAGGGAGGCGAGAGTGGAGGTGAATGGGTCCAACAAACACAAGACTTTCATCCAGGACACCAGTGTTTGTGTCCCGTGCGTCATGTTACAATCAGCTGTCCGTTCATGTCCTGTGTTCACAACGTTCAGTGTCATTTTCACTGTACAAACGTAGTAGTTTTAAATCCAACCATGTTTTTTTTTTCTCCTAAACCTTACTGTAGTGGTTTTATTGCCTGAACCTAAGCACATTTTGTTTAATTCACAACATTAAACACGTGTTTACAGAGGGTTCTGACAAAGCGTCAGTATATGACGAGTTGAGATGAGAACACGTTGTCATTACTGAACGTAACTTTAAAGATGCTAAATTCAAAATTCAGAGCATATCTATGATTGAGAGATTACTTCCACACGGCTCTCAACATGGTGATGGTTGAGCCGGCGGATCGCAGCTAACAGCACGAACAAGGGCAACAGTGCTGACAGAGCTAACAGTGTTTACCTGCTATGCTTCCGCAAGGACGCCATGAGTTGGGACCGCATTATCAGCTGTAACCGCCGTATGTCTACAGTGCAGAGCGGCGGCGATTAGCCAGCCAGTGGGACACAAAAACAGACTCGCATACATACAACACACACAGAGGGATAGTGACTTCATTCTCTGCTCAGGTAGACATTACTCCACTATACAGTATCTTAACATAGCAAATAGTTTTTTGCTGCTATATTAATGCTTTAATATGTCATGATAAAGGACATCTGATTATGTTAAATGCAGGTAGTAAAGGCTATTGTTGCTTCTTTACTCGAGGTAACTTTAATACAGTTCCAATGGATTTTATTTTTACACAATCTGCACTTAACACAAATAATAGGCACAAATAGCAAATATTCTTCATATAATGTGATTAAAGCACTGCAAAACCAATAAACACCAATGCTAAACTGATAAGTACAAAATCAAGTCATGCCTTTTTTTTTTTGCAATTGTTATTTAAGGTAATTAACACATTATACAAGACGCATATATAATTATAACCTTGTCTGTGACATCTCCCCAGTCTGTGGCAGTGGGTTCACTCTGTGACAACATTGAAGTGGAGCCTGAAACCGGTGACCTGTGGTTAGGCTGTCACCCTAATGCATGGAAGGTTTACGTGTTTGACCCCAACGACCCGCCTGGATCAGAGGTTTGTCCATTCACTTTTATCAGATGGCAAATTGTGAGACAACATTAGAATATAAAGTTTATTTTGCCATATTCTACTGTCTCTTTTACATCTCGTTATAATTCTTCCTTTCTCATGATTATGTTTTCTTCAGGTCATCCAAATCCAGAATATTCATTCTGATCAGCCAGTGGTGACTCAGGTGTACGCTGACGACGGCAATGTGCTCATTGGCTCCTCTGTAGCAGCTCCCTACGGGGGGAAGTTGCTCATCGGCACGGTGTTCCACAAAGCCCTGTGCTGTGATTTGAAGTAGGCAGTCACTCTTCAACATGATTTACCTCTTTTACAAAGTTCTCACTCAGACAAGGCAATGATGATTTACATGGATATTACAGATGATTTACCTTGTTGCACTAGACAGGATCTGATAATAGACCCAGAAAAGAGTGCCTGAAGATCCACCAGGAGGAGCAGGAGGAAGATAGATGTATTGTGTTTACCTGATTTTTTCACAATGAACCCTGGGTACAACAGCGTATATGAAAGTGGTCTGAAACACAGAAGTTACTGAACTGCCCAGAGAAGTTAAACCACTGTGAAATAAATATTTGAAAAACAATATTTTCTATATTGTTAAAAAAAAAAATCCTATATTTTTGCTTTGCTGTGTATCATGAAAAGACTTTTTCACTGGTCACATGAATATTTGAAATCTGTGCAGATGCATTGTATGTAACTGGGTGTTTTTACTTGTTTTAAATTGCTATTTTCACATTTGTTTCATATATTTGAATGTAATTAAAACATTAAAGTATAGTTTGTCTTGTGGCTCAATTAATGTGCACTAAAAAAGTTGTGCAAGACAGATGACTGTACACACAACAGCATATATTATATATGTACCATTTAAATCTAGACAGTTAAAAGGATGCTTAAAAAACAGTATTTTAATATTTGTCAATGTAACTTTCTTGCAGAACTCATATGTTGTTTTCCCACCCACAAGAAACAGGTCTGTCCAGCTTCCTCCCTATCATTTTTTTTTTTTTACCCTCTCTACTAGTATTTTTATAAACAGTACAGTATTCATAATATAACACCATCCAAATTTACTTTTTGTTGTTATTGGTCCGTATCGGTTGCTGGGTGAGAAGGTTTTTATTGGAATAATTGTGATATAAAGTATAATGTACTGTATGTAAATGTGCTTCTGGGGTGCACACTCATCTAGCTCCATCTGTGGTACAGCCATGGAAATGCGCTCTGAAAGTCTTCCTGTATGACCTTTCTAAACATGGCTGCCATGAAGAAACTACTGGTTGCTGCTGTTGTTGCTGCCTTTGCAGCTTTCATTGGACACCGATTTCTTATCCTAAAGTGAGTGGGTGTTTTGTTTTTTAGTAAATTACAGATGAATTATGAAAGTATATCAGTATAAAGAGGTTTAGTTGTACTGCTTCTAAATGTTGTACTTGTTTACTACAGTAGTAAAGTATGGGATGCAGGAAGTGAACAAGGGCTAATGCTTCTAACCTCTGTGCCCTTTTCCAACTTTTAAACTGCATGCCCTGATTTATGTTTTTGTTCTAGTGTATTTAAGGAGAACTTTTAAACTGCATGCCCTGTTTTTCTGTTTTTTTCTGTATTTTAGGAGGACTTTTGCAACACTTTGATGAAAAATAACACTTTTTATACCATAATTTTCAGTCCCTTCTCAAATAAACTAAACTAAAGTACGAGTTTATCAGAAACCAAGCTCTGTTGGCAACACAGTTATTAATTGTTATTATAGACTTGCAGGTTCTGTTTTGTTTTCCTATTAAGGTCTTTGTCATATTTCATTTTCTCTGCAGGGAAATGGTTCTCGCTTCCAGAGACATGCCTGTGAAACACCTCAACTGTCATTATTTAAAGAATATCGGTAAGGATTCTTAACTTCATGTTCTTGTCATTGTCTTCATTTTGAGAGCTGCATTGTCAAAAATGTGCTGTTATTTAAACATATTTCTGCAGTTCGACCATTTGTGTCACATGAAGAGTTTAAAGTCCACTTAACTGACAGTGGGTCAAGTGTCAGCAGTGGGGTAATGTTAGGGTGGTAAAATTAAAGAACTGATATGTATAACAAATGTTATTTTGTTTTGTACAGAATATGGGGCAGAGGATATCACAATACTAAGAGACGGACTGGCCCTTATAAGCACAGTATGTTATTAAAAACTTGAAGTAGTTTAGTGGCATCAATGCATTAATGCAGTTTCCTTAAATAATCCTCTACAGTATGTTAAATTGTGGGTCAACAGTTTTAAATCAGGTGTGATTACCAGTTATTTGACATCCTTCAGTAAGTAATGACTTCCTCAAGCAAAATCATAGATCTGCACCAACATCTTACATGCATTGTTTTCCACTTCAGGGGTTGAAGTATCCTGGAATGCCTTCTTTCTCCGATGACCCGGGGAAAATGTACGTTTTGGACCTGCTGCACCCGAAGCCGAGTCCAGTGGAGCTGCAAATCAAAGGAGAGCTGGACCTCAGCTCTTTCAACCCACATGGCATCAGTGTGTACATCGATGAAGCAGGTAAAGTACAAATCAGGTGCAACATATCAACTATAGAACAAAGAAAAGAGAATCAGTGTATACATATTATGTTTCTATTACTACTACTACTGCTGCTACCTCTGCTATTATTACTGTTGCTACTACTACTACTACTACTACTGTTGCTACTACTACCTGGACTGTTTAGCTTTCAGCATTCACACACATTTTCTGCAGGAAATGCATTTTTATTATGCTTAATGTTTTTACCATATATGTGAAATAAAGTAAAAACATTATTAATCATGAGATACCTTTCATTGGTCCTTGTGAATTCATATGCATTTAATCAAGTGGATGTTACCTCTTGTAAAAACAAATACCTCTAAAATATCTTGTTTTTCAATTCAGCTGTTACACAGGTCATGTGACAAGTAAGATGTTGTATGAATAGTCTGAAGTGAAAATGAAAAGTATACTGGTCTAAATCTCAAAGGCCATTGTTTAAATGGTAGACTGTTGTTGGAGCATTTTAACATGTAACATTTATACATTTAAACAATTGAACCAGGAAATCAGATTGTAAGAAGCAGCCCTATTTAAAGAATATTTTGTTAAATTATATCATTGATTTTAAAACTGTTCACGTGTATACACATTCACAAACATCTACTATCCGTTCTCAAAGGCCACAGTAGGAACTGTGGACTCCACTTTCAAGTATCTGAAGAAAGAATCATACCTCCTTTCACAAATAGAGACATTCATGGATTTGACACGAAGCCATAATTTATCGTATGTACTTTAAAACTGGAAACACAAGTCTTGGTCTAAATGGTGCAAAAAAGACAGAAAAAAAAGACAAAAAATGACATAAGACGACTGAAGTTCCAGTTACTTCACATCTAAATATGTCTTTAAGGCACTGTGGTTGCTATGATGAGTGCTCATCCAATGCATACCAAATGAAACAGACTGGAAGTGAGTCTCTGGTGCTTGCTGTGTTCTGTTGAAGAACAATAAAAGCAAAATGTCATAGTATATAATAAGCCAGTTAATTAGAGAGCAAGGAACAGAATGGGAAACCAGCAGTTACAACCACAGATCTCCTTGACTCATGCAACAAAGCGCTGCAGATGTACAGTAATACGGTCCTGTTGTGGTACAGTAGATTGGTGAGCAAACCTCATGTGCTTACTAGTTTATAATTTACTGGTGATGAGGTAATCCAACAAACTTCCATAAAACAGAAAAATAGATGGAGGAGACTTGCATTCATGTATGCAAGTAGAAATGTTTTATTTATATTACTTACCAGACTTTGGAGGACTCTCTTTTTTTATTTTGTGCAATGTTTTTGCCCATGTTTTATGATTTTACTCTGTTTACCCAGAGATCACTGGAGAGTGGACCACTGGAAAAACTATTTTATTCATAGTTGCTTAACTCGTCTTGAGTTTTTGTTTTTACAAATTAGTTTATGGGGAAACACATAATAACAACTAATTAAAAATAAAGGAATAGCAAATACAATTAATAAGACTGAACAATAAGAAAGATTTTTAAAGATAGAATCCTTCATATTCTCATGAAATCAAACCAGATTTTTTATATTATTAATGGTCTCCTTTTCTCCTGCAATAATCATGTAATGTATTTACATTCAGTAATGACCTCTAGTAGTGTTCATTGGTAGTGACGGAGTCCGCTGTTCCCACAAGAGGTTAAATAATCTTCACATACATTTGATTCACAGGAATGCAGTGTGTAATCTGGTATTACTGTTTGTACTTTGATCTCGTTGATATCAGACTCACTACAGCTGTATCAGAGCTGTCTTAAGTTACTGCTAATGTTAACCAGACGTTTCCCACTGCTGTTGCTTCACATTAATCGACATCAACAGGACAAACACGGGTTGGCTTTTATTGTGAAGCAAACACAGGAAACGCACTGTACTTGTCACAGAGGTTATTAGAGGTGATTGTTCATCAAAATGGTTATATTCTGGGATCTGGAGCGTGAAACCACATTTGCTGTTACCATAGTAACCACTAGGGTCACCAAATCAACCAAGACTTACAACTTTAAGTAAAATATTATATTGCAATGGTGTGATAGTGATACCAGAACACGGGTCAAACACTGACAAAAAGTTCTTTATTCAACCACGCTGTGATGTCCGGAGAGAAATGTGCATGATTTGTTTATACTAAAGGGTAAAAGAGTATGGGGCCATTATTGCAGCAAAACTGTTTGCAAATTTGTGTGGAGAGTTGTGTAACTGTATATCAATCCATGTGTGTAATCAGATTTGTAAATGTGTAAAAGAATCTTTAAATGCGTACTGAGATTTGTGAATGTGTACAGGTATCTGCAAACGTGTATTCAGAATCTTTGTATATGTAATCATATTAGTAAATGTGTAGACAATACTGTAAATGCATACATAGATCTGTGAATGTGTAGACCAGTCTGTGAATGCGTATATAGACATTTACAATTTACTGATTTATCTACACATTTACGGATTTATGTACGCATTTACAGATTTTTCTACACATTTACAAATCTCAATACACTTACAAATATGAATAAACATTTTTTTTTTTTTTACACATTTACTAATCTAATTATGGACACACAGATTCTGAATACACATTCACAATTCTCAGTACGCATTTAGAGATTCTTTCACAGATTTACAAATCTGCACACACGGATTGAGACACAATTACACAACTCTGCACACACACTTGCAAATAGTTTTGCTACAATAATGGCCCAATAAAAGAGGAGAATAATGCCAACACACAACACATTGCTGTGCTTGTTTGTTTACAGATGACGCTGTGTACCTGTTTGTTGTCAATCACCCTCAGCACAAAAGCCAAGTGGAGATCTTTCATTTTGATCAGGACAACACACTTGTGCACCTTAAAACTATTACCCACCCCTTACTCCACAGGTATGTACTCTGTAATAAACCCTTCACAGTATCACACATTTTACATTTGACAATCTCTATATCATTTTGTATCTCATTCATCATCTCTTTCAGTGTAAATGACATTGTTGCAGTCGGAGTGGAGAGCTTCTACGCCACAAATGATCACTCCTTTACCAATGAGGCACTCCACATTTTGACTGTCGTCCTGGGTCTCCCCTGGTGTGATGTGGTATACTACAGTCCACAGGAAGTGAGGGCGGCAGCCAGTGGCTTTCTCTCCGCAAATGGCATCAACATATCACCTGACAAACGGTTAGTCTCAATTAATTTCAGCAGTAATTGCATGTGCATATTTCTTAAACTGAATGTGTTTCCATAGTAATATGTTTCCTTTGCAATGCTAAAATAATAAAACAGGAATGCTTTTTATTTTTTTTTTACAGGTATATTTATGTTTCAGATATTGTAGGCCATGAGATCGAGGTTTATGAGAGACAAGAAGGGGAACAATTAGTGCATGTTAAGGTAATACAGTGTTTTCTTATTTGCTACCCTCAGCCAAAAAAAATAGATAAATGAAAGGAGTAGTTCGACATTTTGTGAAATATGAAACGACGTTGTGTGGAACATGTTGAGTTGCGCCTATATTTATGAAACAACATGGAGGCTCCGTAGTCTGAACCATGACAGCAACTTTATTACTCTTTTCAACTTTGACATAGCGCAGACCAGATCCACTCTTTCCGTTCTTGCCTTTCACAATAAAAGCCCTAGACATATAACATTCGCCGGCGAGTATTTTGCATTTTCTTGTCGTCTATTCGTCACGCCCCCGGTGTGTAAAGGCTTTTTTTCCGCCACAGTGCTGCGTCAGCACTAAAGAAAGGTCTGGCTACACCTACTATCATTCTGGTATAGGACAAGGCCTATGGAAAGGAGGCTGGGTCACGTATCATCAACGCGTCATATCTTTGCGGGTATAACACATGCGCAGTAAAATCTGGCCTGCACTCGCCGAAATTGAGCCAATCTCAACGTACGACTGCAGCTTCAGTTACACTGCGCATGTTTTATACCCCATACCCCAAGACCCATGTCCGCCCGTGACCCAGCCTCCTTTCCATAAGCCTTGGTATAGGGGAGAAAACGCTCTGGCTTGTTCATATTTCTTTAAACCAATCACAGTCATCTTGGGCGGCGCTGAGCACAGGATGCAGCGATGGTGCCCTTGCAACATAGATAGCGTAGATAGCGTGAGGGGAGGAGAATGCCGCAAGAAATATGCGGCCAATGGCAGACTTATACCTACAGTCTACATCCGCTGAGTCAGAATACTTCATATTTAACGTACAAATATATGAGACTGGTATCAATCTGGTAACAAGAAATCAAAAAAGCGTATTTCCCAAAATGTCGAACTATTTATTTCAACATTTTTCACAACAAAATCCAAAAAACAATATTTACATGCTTTCCTCTACACTTTGTGTCAGTATTTCTAGAGGACAGAATATAATTATCAGTTTATGTTTCCAACCAGTCTGTTGCTGTTGGGTCACTCTGTGATAACATCGAGGTGGACCACAGGACAGGTGACTTATGGCTGGGCTGTCATCCAAATGGTATGAAGGTGTCAACGTATGACGCTGAAGATCCTCCCGGCTCCGAGGTTAGTGTTGTTGTTTTTTTATTTTTCTATGAAATTATATATTAGCATTGTTGTTTGAATTTGCCTGATCATTTTATTCCTGTTTCCTTCAGGTTATCCGGATCAAGAACATCCACTCGGAGCAGCCGGTGGTGAGTCTGGAGTACGGTGATAACGGCCGTGTGCTCATGGCCTCTTCTGTAGCAGCTCCCTATGAGGGAAAGTTGCTCATTGGCAGTGTTTTCCACAAAGCCCTGTGTTGTGATTTGAAATAACCTATGTATTTTTTTTCTGTGGTCACAACAAAGACATGTAAAAAAAAAAAGATTTGGATGAATATGGGATGAAAAACAAAATAAAATCTTGATTCACCATTTGCAAAAGAAGAGTAATCTTTTTTTTTTACCTGATACTGATACATACACTGGCTCATTGTGCGTATGTCATTTTAAAGCAGGAAACCGTCTAACAGTCATTTAGTATCATTTTCACAAAGTTTGTTTTCTTGATACACAACAGTATTTATAATATTTTCATATAAACTCCTTCACACAGCACAGCCTGACTATTTCCACAATTTTGGAAAAGGAACATGATGTTTTAGAAAAGATCTTTTATCCTTTTTCATCTTTGTCCATTGACGAAACTTCCTCTACCACCTTGGAGATGGTAAACCTAGATCCCCCACCACCAGGCTGCTGTACACTTTCCTTTTCCGTAGCATCTTCGGTAGGCACAGTGAAAATGATACCGGCAGTTTCTGGGAAATCAAATGCATAACTGTCCTTGTCTTCCTCATTATCCGTCCTCGCACATTCTGCAGGTTCAGGCTCTTCGTTGCTTTCTTGTATTATAGGACTCACCTCTTGTTTGCCTTTGTCCGCGACGGGCTCTGTATTTATGAACACTTCACTGATGCTGATCATGCGTCTGTGCCGAGGCGAGTGATCCAGGGTCTTGATGTCGGTGGCCAAGATGTCGCTGCAGCTCTTGGAGCGATTTATGTTGTCTGCAGACTTTCTTCTACTTGCTCTGGTTCCGATCTCCTTGATGACAGTGTTGTAGTCGTCTTCATCGTTCTCTGATAGGAAGTTGAAGATGTCGATGACGGACGGCCTTACTTCTGGGTTGTGCTTCTCCTCTGTAGACTCGGATTCCCCATGTTTGTGCTTGTATCTTCTTTTCTTTAGCACCTTGTGAGCTTCCACAACCATGTGGACGTTCCAGCTGAAGAACAGAGACAGCCAGGCAAGGCCCATGTAGATCCATATCTCTGCAAACACTCTGTACAGTCTGGGGTAGTCCATGTCTGGATTTACACCTGAAATGAGAGTCAATGCACCAGCGTGACATTTATAACAAAGGACTTAAAGCTTCAGTAGGCAACAATTTTTTGGCATCATTGGGCAAAAATTCCATAATAATTTTTCAGCATATTGTAAATCAAGTGTTCTGAGAGAAAACTACACTTCGGCACCTCCTCATGGCTCTGTTTTCAGGCTTTAAAAAATCCAGCCCGTGATGGAAGACTTTGGCCAATCACAGGTAATTTCAGAGAGAGAGAGCGTTCCTGTTGAGCGTTCCTATTGGCTGTGCTCCGGGGGGTGGGCTGTACTTGGTATTTCCTCAACATGGCTGCCAGGTCACAAACTTTCTCATTTTACAGCTAAACAGTACACTACAAGATGTTTCTGAAAACATTTGAGGTGAGAAATAGGCATTGCAGTAACAGAATATTGATTCATATTTGATCAGCGCTGCCTAGTTTGACCGTTTGGTCAGAGTTCGTGAGTTATTGACTCGTGGCTCTCATAATAGACGGAAGCTGGACGGTAGGCTCCAGCTCGGCTCTGACTGGTTGTTTTCCTCCGGTCTGTGAAATCTTGCAGATGCCATTAAGAGCACCGGAGGACACAGAGGGATGTGTTTTTTTTTTTTTTCAGATTACCTGTTTCATGTATTACTGTCAGGATATAGCGACCGTTTTATAAAAATATATATTTTTTAATCAGATTTGCTCCAAACTCGCCTACTTCAGCTTTGATAAAAAAACAAAAAGTTCAGACCCACAAATAACCTCAGAGAAATTACTTATACTATGCCATAAATCAAACATACCTGCCACATAATCTCCAAAACCAACTGTTGTGAGTGTGATGAAAGAGAAGTAGAGGCCCTCCAGGTAAGTCCATTCTTCAATAGACATGAAAACAAATGGAGGGATCACCAGGTGCACAATCAGCCCCCATAACAGGAATAAGGCTGTACAGGTCCACTGCACCTTTTTCTGACAGAAGGGAGAAAAGAAACACATTTTAACATCGTTATGTTAAAATGACCTGATGGCACAGTATCATTACAGACCAACACTACCTCCAGCTTTCAGTCAGATTCTTACCACTGAAATGCCTTTACGGATCATAACCTGGGACAGACGTTTGGACCGGTCGCCAAAGAACGAACCCAGCTTGCTTATCCATACCAGACACAGAGGGATCCCACACAGACCATACAGGATGCAGAACACACGGCCACCTTGAGTCTTGGGGGCAACATTACCATAACCTGTAGATCACAAGAGCAAATATTAACGCACTTCACTGAGAGGAAGGAATATTTCATAAAGGTTTATACAAGGTAATTATTAACTTTATTAATGGTTAATAAGTCAATTATTAGTCATTTATGGATGGGAAATATAGCAATGAGGACACAATTTGGGTTGCCAGGTTGAAAAACAAATTGGCTACTGGGTATTATCCTCTATTATTACACGCTTTGTCCTTTTTAACTTGCAGGAAGACCTCTCCAACACGCATTTGATCACTTGCAAAGAATCCATTAACAAATTAGCACTTACAACTGCAGATTTTCTTTTTCTGTCTTTTAAAACTTAAAAAAAACAACATTGTAAGTCATCATCAGGGTAGTTATTGATTTTAGTAATTCATTAATCAGGGTCAGGGGTTTCAAGATGATTTCAAGAGCTGACAAAAGTTGCTTTTGTTCTCAATAACTAATGTATAAAGAAGTAATTAATTAATAACCATATTACAATGTCGTATTGAGCTTTCTTTCTGTCATTTCTGTCTTTGCTAAATGCATTTACAAAATGGCTAGAATAATATTCTCTGACACATAAAAAAGTAAGTAAAAAATAAATAAATAACTTGTTAATGAAATCAGTTAGCATAAAACTATCCATGCCGGATACTGTAGATGTCATATATAGTCATCCAAACCTATGGTGGTGACAATAGTAGCAGCAAAGATGACCGAGTTGCCCCAGTCCCATGAGTTGCGGTGGTTGTCTCCAATGATGGTCACACCTTGGCCCGCGGCTTTTGACACTATCTGGCAGAGTAAACACAATAAAGATCAAATGGTCAAACTAGGCAGCGCTGATCAAATATGAATTAATATTTACCGTAATGCCTATTTCTCGCCACAAATCAGAAACATCTTGTAGTGTACTGTTTAGCTGTAAAATGAGAAAGTTTGTTGCAGCTGGTGGGTGGTGCTCGGTATTTCCTCAATGGATCTCAACGTGGCTGCCGGGTCACGTTTTATAACAATAACTTTCTTTAATCATATTTGCTCCATTTCTACTCACTGCTGCTTTAGGTATACCAGTAATGAACCTGAGTGGTTAAACAGCCACAAATGGCTACAACCACTCTGAGTCTGGCATTGATGAAGATTTTCTAGAAGATAACTGTTAACTTATTACTGTTTTGTTTGATTTTATGATGCCTTGATACACTGCTGTTTGTTTTTAACTGGGCCTGTAAAGTGTCCTTGAGTGCTTTGAAAGACAGATATAAATAAAACGCACTATTATTATTACTATTACAAAATAACAAGTACATTTCTAAAACAGATCATAGCAATGACCGAGAAGTTGTACAAAATAATACAAAAACAATATGACATACACATCTGAGTTTCCTTCTTTTTTTCCTATTAAAGGGTGTTTTGGGGTGTTTTTCTTTATCCAAATTTAAAAAAAAGTAATTTGTAATTTTTGGATTGTATAAATAAAATTGACTTGCCAAGAAACAGTTTCAAACTATACTAACACACTTAACCGTGTTTTATTGTTTAGCATTTTTATTCATCAAGTGTCAGGTCTGTAAACTACACTGTAAACAATTGCTGTTAATTTACAGCAGGATTTCAACATTATTAACCTGTTATTGCTAAAAACAGTGCTTTACTGTTAATACAAAAGAAAACCTGTTAAATTACGCTCATAGGTCGGTTTTTAACTGAACTATAATGCATTCTTAAAAAACACTTTACTGCTGATCAGCTGTCTAAAATATCATCAGTAACAGTTTCATGCAGTATTTTTTTAATTCTGGGACCTGATCTGCTCATGTGAGGCTTGTACATTGTACATGATTGTAAAATCAGTGAA
>CAKAOI010028109.1:0-21062 GCA_916701655.1 Sebastiscus albofasciatus | reverse complement strand
AACCCCAGCACCTGTCCTTCACCAACAGGACCAGTAGCAGGGAGGGGCTGTGGTCCTTCCTGTGCAGACAGATAGAGGGCAGCACTGCTCCCTAAATGCTGCTGCTGCTGTGTTCATGGATGAGTTGAGCTTTCATGTATATCTAGCATCAGCTCTAAGGCTGAGGACAGAGCTGTAAATGTGCTGGGACATCATGTACTGAACGCTGTGTGCTGCTGCTCAAAACACACACACACAGATCAAAGCAGAATTGCTGTCCTAAAAAGCCCTCAGCATAAATACTGCAGTTAGTAGTCATCTGCATATACAGGACGGTGGTCGGACATTATTTACAATATCATATCCTTAGTATTTCATTTTAAATATATTCATTATGCTGCTCTTGTAAATTGTGTATTTCTTGTTATTTAGTGTGATCCCAGTCCCAGAGTTTCCTTATGATTTAACATGTATTTGCTGTGCATGTGGGCTGATTCGTGCTCATGTATAATGCGATACAGCAATACAGTTAATAAATACAAATTATAACTCTCTCTGACAGTCATTCATAAAGTAGATAACTATCCTTCAAGCATTAGACGGAACTGAATTAAAGTCTCTTCCTACAAACATCTGGGCTCTGAGATGGTATTTGGGAGTGGTTGGTATTTAAAGCAGCAGTAGGCGAGATCGGAGCAAATATGATTTAAAAAAGTTATTTTTATTTTTTATTTTATTTTTTAAAAACGGTCACTTTATCCTGACAATAGTACATGAGACAGGTAATCTGAAAAAAATCATGTGTCCTCCGGTGTCCTCTGGCGCTCCTATCGGCATCTGCAAGATTTCACAGACCGGAGGAAAACAAGCAGTCAGAGCTGATCTGGAGTCTGCCGTCCAGCTGCCGTCTATGAGCTTTCAATCACTCTTGAACTCTGATCAAACGGTCAAACTAGGCAGCGCTGATCAAATATTAATCAATATTCTGTTACGCTAATGCCTATTTCTCTCCTCAAATGTTTTCAGAATCATCTTGTAGTGTACTGTTTAGCTGTAAAATGAGAAAATGTGTGACACGGCAGCCATGTTGAGATCAGTTGAGAAAATTCCAAGCACTGCCCACCAGCCAGAGCACAGCCAATAGGAACGCTCTCTCTCTGAAATTACCTGTTATTGGCCAAAGTCTCCTGTCACAGGCTAGATTGTTTTAAAGTCTGAAAACAGAGCCATGAGGAGGTGCAGAAGTCTAGTTTTCTCTCAGAACACTTGAATTACAATATGCTGAAAGGTTATTATGGAATTGTTGTCCCAATGATGCCAAAACTTTCTGCCTACTGAAGCTTTAATTACCTTGGTCATAAAGGCTTCCTCTATATAAGGTACACTAATCATCACGTGCTATGTAAATTCCTTTGTAAACATAACAGACATTCAAGATGTGTGCCATTGTTTCTGTGATCTGTTCTGTGGATGTGATGCAAACAATGAGGAACCTGAATAGTAGGAAACCAGATAGAAAGGTTGAGTCTGGTGGGAAGGACCTGTGGTCTAGCTTTTACTGTGAATGTCCCTGAAGTTTTAATCCAGTCCTGTGTTGATGTTGTTGATGCTGGTGTAAATCCATAAGAGTTTGCCGGATACCTGTCGGTGTTGGTGGGCTGTGTCCACCGTATGTGGCTGTTGCAGGAATAACAACAGCTTTTTTCCACATTGGCACATGTATCAACGGAGAGCTGGGATAAAGGGCTCCAGGCTGGGGTCAACTCATCAGCAAATGTTTTAAGAAGAAAAGCCAAAATACCGTCTGGCCCACAGGCCTTCTTAGTGTGCAACTTTTTTTAAAAAAAGGCCACAGCACTTATGATCAATTACTTTTCTATCCTGTGTTGGATCCCACATCACTGTATTGACAGGTTTCTACATTCATCAATCAAGTTCTCTGACACACAGACTATGTTGCTCTGAAGAAAGTACATTTTTTGTTGTTGAAAGCTGAGCCGAAGTAATTGTGAAACACGTGCAGGAATGCGTGAATGAAACAGAATGAACATGGCTGGAATTATTATGTTGTGAAAAGTAACACAAGGGAAGAATAATGGATAGCAAAGTGAAAACACAAAAAGGAATGAAGCCATGTCATCTGCAAATAAGTGAGTAAATCAAAATGTAAACAGCACAGAGCACGTGGATGGCAGAGAGGGCGGTGTAATCTGAGCTGTCTCCGTGTGCTGACTCCATGTTCTTGCTGCGTCATCCTCAACGGAAAGATTGGATTGAGGACTGTCATCCAGGCCAGGCCAGGCCAGGCCAGGCCAGGCCAGGCCGGGCTGTTGAGGCACAGTGCGTCCACAGTTTGTTCTCACAGCAGATTAAAGTCCTGTGGATTAGGATTAGTCAAATCCATGTATACCCATGCACAATTAGTATTGGTGGGAAGAAAATAAAGCAGTGACCCGGGTCACAGGACAGGTCGCACACTGTGCTGCAGCAGGGGCTGAACTGGCGGGAACTTAGTGTAAATGGGGGAGTTTTTCATGTTTACTGAATATTTTTGGACTTTTTTAGACCATAGGAATAACATGGATGAATTTTGAAAATGTGTGTAGTTCCCCTTTAACAAACACCAGCAGCTCAGCTCTGAGATTTTATGCTACTGGACGTATTTTGTATTGTTACACTTAATTCTCATTCTCATAAAATGTCCTGTAGGCTAAATGTTAAATTCTTTCAAAAGGCAATCATTTTCTGTTGGAGTGAAGGACCTGAGAGGTTTGATGCAATAAACAATATGTGAATAAGGT
This sequence comes from Sebastiscus albofasciatus, assembly GCA_916701655.1. NCBI lineage: Eukaryota > Metazoa > Chordata > Actinopteri > Perciformes > Sebastidae > Sebastiscus > Sebastiscus albofasciatus. Next base: position 18,282 of record CAKAOI010028109.1, on the reverse strand, counting down.
TGTTTCGGAGTCGTTCACTTTTTCACTTTTAATGAAGCAAGCAGTTTCCCTCAGTTTCCAGTCCGTGCTAAGAAACACACCTGCTCTGTACCGGACACACAGGGATAAAATTGATATTGATCTTCTTGTCTGAGTCTGTGTATGACTGAAAAACACCAGTGTTCCTTTAAAGCAACATTATGCAACTTTTGGGAGGGTGATGGATGGGTCAAACAAACACAAGACTTTCAACCAGGAGACCGCTGTTCGTGTCCCATATGAACCTAAAAGTAACGTTGACTTATTTTGTCATGTCAGTCTTTGGTCACGTGACTCATTAGTAAGTGAACGGCAACCACGACCGTTTCCTAACTAAGTGGTTGTCTTGCCTAACTAACTTAATTTCCCGTGAAGTTTATTTTGAAAGGACACTATGCATGTAACAAGAGTATTTCAATCAGGAGAGACCCCATATCAAATGAACAATAATTTATTATGTGGTGCATTAGCAGAATAGTGCAAAGTATTGGCGATTAGACTCCATCGTGACGTGGTATATTAAAAGGGGGTAGTGATGCCATGGTGAGATTAGGTTTATTCCCCCCGGAGTCTAGACACTGGTGGTGGTGGTGAAGGGAGCAGCTGAAGATCCAATGAAGGGATGTGGAGCAGGACTGGGCACTGAATATGATGAAGACCGGAGGTGATGGGGTAGAGGCGGGTTGCATCGGTTCGCACTGAAATGACAACTGACAGCAGCAGAGAGGAGAACAGTTTTAAAATTCGATTGCAACGATATGATTGGCTCAGGGAGAGCGTGGCAGAATCTGTTTGGTTAGAATGAACCCCCCAAAGTCAGCTGATTGAAAGAAAGAGAAACAGAAAGATTGTGAATGAATGAGGTGGCCTTCTTGCTGTTGGACTGGTAAGTGGTGCTACGTCTTGTGTTGTTGCATTTGCTTAATGTTCTGTGTTAGTAAAGTTGTCACTAGCATATTCCAAATCCTTCAGCTTGTCGACCATAGATCGATAAGAGGACGTAGTCATGGTGACGTCACCCAGTGGTTTGCGGAATGCCGTTTTGAAGCCTCGAGTGCAGCAGTTTGGCCGTTGCCATCTTGTTTTTTTGCAGCTGCAACTGAACGCTGAATGACATTTTTAGGCGACTAAAAAGGTTACAATCAACTTTAATGACCTAAACACACTGTGTTAACGTTGTAAGATGGAAAACACTCAGACTGGACAACGCCATGATAGCGACCTGTCAATCACAAGGTAGCCACGCCCTAAAGCATACCCTACTTTATTGTCTATTTTACTCTGAATGGGACCGAAATTGACTAAATGAACAACATTGTAAATGCAATTTACATTTACAGTGGTGTACCCCTCAGATTCCTTATGTTTGTATATGTATGAAGAGCAGAGCTTCTCTTTTTTGAATACTGGAGTTTATTAGTTTTGAAAAACATAAAGGACACATTAACACTTGCCTCTGAAAATATAATTGCTCTGTTGATGTTTTTTTTTTTTTTACTTTTTAATAGACATCATTGTTTTTAATAATAAAAAGAGAGAAACTCTAAACATGATGTGGCAGAACATAGCAGATATCCGGTGACCGTGTTAGTATTTCTATGAACAGCACCCGATGATGATCTTAAAACAGTTCATTAGACAGAGAGACATTTGGCTGGAGCAGAGGGCAGACCTCAGCCTAGATTCAGCAGATCTGTCTGTGTTTATGTCTGTATGTGTGTGTGTGTGGCTGCTGCTGATGCAATGTGCCTCCCTGCAACAAGACAGCACCGCTGAAGAAGTGGGTCAGCCTGGTCTGAGAGAGACAGCAGCTCACTGCAGCTTGTTTATTTGTTTGGTTTGACCCTTGTGTTAAGCTCCTGTACCAACACTGACATTTCTGGATTCATTTCATATTTCCTGTCAATGTGTATCTTTAAATTTGACTATTTTCATGCCAAAAAACATGAAACAAAATACAGAGAGCACATCCAGGTGTTTCTAAATTGTATTCTTGTCAAGCAAAATATATGTTTTGTTTTGCAGTCTGACCCCTACTTAAACCTGCAGTAGGCAGAATGTTATTGGCATCATTGGGCAAAAATGCCATAATAACCTAGAGCGTTCCTATTGGCTGCTCATTCAGCAGAGGCAAATGTCAATCACTCGCAAACTCCGATCACTGTTATACCTATTTCTCACCTCAAATGCTTTCAGAAACATCTTGTAGTGAACTGTTTAGCCGTGAAATGAGAAAGTTTGCTCTGGCTGGTGGGCGGTGCTTGGTATTTCTTAAACTGATCTCAACATGGCTGCCAGGTCACAAACTTTCTCAAGTCCTGTGTTTGTTTGACTCACTTATCCATCCAGACGTCCTTCCTACAAGGACTATGATGAGTGTAATAAACAAAATCCGGGAGGAAATATGTTTCCCTCAAAATGTAATTGATAATGCAGTTTCGACCAGGCTGGGTGTAGAATCAACGTTGTTCTGCTAATCCAGGGTGCTTTCTCTACTGACAGACTAACAGCTCACCTCAGATTTCCTGCTGTTTTTTTTCTTTTCCATTTGTGTTGTTGAATCCAAACTGCTTCCATATGTTCTCAGTTTGGTGTGATTATCTATGAGGATGTTCCCCCACTGTATATTTTGAATTCAAACAGATCATGACAGAAAGAATAGTTACGTTTTTCTCCTCATTTGAGCGGTAGTCTGAATTTTTAATAAAAGATAACAGCCCTAACTCAGGTACCTTCAACTTTGGTGATTCTCATGATTCTCTATGTGTTTTATAAAATACTACCACCCTCATAAATATAGAAGAAGCAAGGCGGTCTTCTGTGTCATTTCAGACAGACACAGCCTATAACCAAAGCAACCAAACTGAGATTCAAACCAAATTCACAAAACCCTCAAACGTCATCAGTCACTTCCTGGTGCCCTTTCACAGAATGACCAGAAAGACGTACTTGAGACAGCTTGGTGCTGTCATTAGAGTACATGCCGCTCTGTTTGATCCATACCTCTTTTATGAGGAGATGAAGCCTAAGCAGAAAGGGACAAGCCATTAGGCCCATTAATTATCATGTTAACTATGTTTAAACAGCACACATTATTTTTGCCTCTTCAGATGTCCAGACTGAGTAGAAAATCAGTCACAAAGTCTCTCACTCACCACATTAGAGTTGAAAGGACAGAACCTAATGGAATACTTGAAGATCAAGGATTCATTCAATGGTGTGACCATTTTCAGCGACACTTTCAACTTAAAACCAGGGAAGATGTTTCGAAACTGACATTCAGTCTGTCAGATGTGTTCTTTTCATAATCAATCTGGCCATGAGGAATGGAAGGCTTACAGCCCACCATAGATCCTCTGATTACCTATCAATGATAAATGTTTTAGTAATTGTATTAACATACAATTTGGCAAGCAAAGGTCCTAAAAAGCGTATTTAAGGCCCTACTGTGCTAACCTGATAATCATTGCTATTTTGTTTTCACCCTATCTCTGACACGGTGTTCATGTTAGCTGTTCTGTTTGGGAGGGAGGTTATTTTTGCTCCAACCACTCAGTAGTGAGCGATGTATCTGTCACACCCACATCATTTTCCGCCAACACTGACGATGAGGTAGTGGCTGCAATAGGAGCAGTTAACCCAACGTTTGTCATGATCCACCATGTTCTGCCCAAGGTTTCTACCCGTTAAAGGGAAGGTTTTTCTTGCCACTGTCGCACCAAGTGCATGCTCATGGGGGATTTCTTGTTGAGTCTCTAAATTATAGAGTACGGTCTAGACCTGCTCGTATCGAGATAACTTCTGTTATGTGTTATGTGTTATATGACACTTACTTAGAATAACAAGAGTGTGGACCCCAAATTCAGCATGGCACGTTAAAACTTCCAAAGAAACGCAACTTTGAACTACTTTGTATTGAGAAAGGTAAAATAATAAAACAAATTTTGGTTAAATTTGGACTCACCAGTATTACATTATGACGAGAGCCTGTGGACACCCGTGTGTTTGTTAATGTATGCTGGTGAACATGTGTAATGCTGATCTCAGGTTGTACAGAACAACCCTCTGACATTACTGCCGACATTACTGTCTTTAACAGGCTGTAGCGGGTTTGGTTAAAGATATTGGTATCATATGAAATGAGACGACCTAAGGTATCCTTTGGTACCAACCATGTCATGCTAACTTGTCTAAATAACGCCAAACATGTTGGTGAGAAAAACTGGCATGGCCATATTCACAAGGATCTCTTGACCTCTGACCTCAAGATATGTGAATGAAAATGGGTTCTATTGGTACCCACAAGTCTCCCCTTTACAGACATGCCCACTTTATGATAATCACATGCAGGTTTTGGGGCAAAAACAATGCAGATTCTTCCATGCAGTATAAATGTGTTATTTTCGCCTATTCTATAAATGGTTCCTGCATAATGGGGTCCCTAAACAGTTTTGGAATTGCATAAACTGGATATCACTGTAAAGTTGAGACTCTTGTGGATCCAATGAGTCCAACTGTATTCATGTGTGATGATGTGAGTCCCCATAGTAGCCATTTCATTGTAGTGAGAACATTTTTTTGAAACTTGACATTGCCGTATAAAATGACCTGTGGTGACCTCTAGGATAATCACAGCATCATGAAACATTACAACCACAAACTAGAGACCTAGATCATTCAGAGGATGGATGGCTTTCCTAGGGAGATTTACAATAAGGGGGTTTATAAGCAGTTTCCAGAACAGTTTCCTCAACATCTTGGTGTCTCAATGTGGTATTTTGGAGATCTTTTTGATAATTTTTTATCAATTCTCGAGAGGTAAAAAAATGGTTAAATTTAGAACAAATGGTATCAACCCCAAAATTGCTTATGAGACATAAGTGAGCATGGGAATTGCCATCATATACATCCATCATAATGTACTAAACCCTTATATATTCTGAACTTTCAACATTTGCATTTCCAATTCAGGTTCTCAGCTTTCAGATGATGTCCACCACTACTATGTGACATTTGCTGCTGACCTGTTATCTCCAACTAAAGACCCCCTGTACCTCCCTGAAAAAAGACAAACACAGGTCTATGTGGGTCTCTAAGGACACACGTCAGAGGGAGTGTTTGCTGTCTTGTACACTGACACCAGTGAAGCACATATGATCCCCGTCAATGCTCTCTCTGTCTGTGTGTGTGTGTGGCTGTGTGAGTGTGTGTGTGTGTGGTGGTGTGTGTGTGTGTGTGTGTGTGTGTGGCGTGTAGCCCCGCCCTCCCGCTCTATATGTTCTGGAACATGTTGTTCTCTGGCAGCAGGCTTTAAATCACCACCCTCATATCCTCACACTGCGGTGCATGAGCTCGTACATGTCTCATATCTGACTTACATCATGAATGTACTCTCTACTGCTTCAATAGCTCTATATAGTCGGATGTGGCTACTGAGAGCGTACACATGTGGAAAAGGGTGGAGGAGGGGGGGGACATGGGTGCTTTTTTGTTTTGATTTTTTTTGATTTGATATGATTTTCAAATGTGTATTTTACAGATGAAATAAATCTTAAATGTTAATTATTATTTGTATTGTGAGAAGGGGAAGAAAAACAACAAATACAATGAAAATCACACATTTTGAAAAGAAATTTCTGATGTTTCTCTGCAAAAATAATGCTGTTAATTGCACAACTAAATAATAGAATGAGCTCATAAGGACACATAAATAATAGACTCTTGATTCTTCAAGTCTGATTTGTCTTGTCTGGGATTCAAGGATTCTTGCGCTCCTATTGGCTGCTCGCTGCTCATGTCACAGCTGTTTCTATCTTCCCTGATTCAGCAGCGTCTTGTAAACCCCCCCCCACCCCCACCCCCACCTCCTGCTTTTTAGCTCCATTTCACTGCCTATAGCTGCCCCTGCCATCCCCCCATCCCCTCCCTCCCCTCCTTGCTCCTCCACTCTTAGTACACTGTGTACCCAGCTGAACATAAAGAGCACAGAACACTGACATATTGTTGTCTTCTGTGGATGTGTGTGAGCCCATTGTGTGAGCGTGTCGGTGGGAAGTATCACTGGGTTTCCCTGGTCCCCCACTGATCATTAATCTACACATTCCAATTAATCCAGCAGCCTAATCATCGGTGGTCGTATGGAGCGGGGCTTTGTGTCCGACCGGGACTGTGACATGGCAGCGCTGCTCTCCTGTGGAGTTGTTTATAATTCCATATTTACTCATAGTGGCGGGGGGTATTCCACTTTCTTCCAGCCAATAGGATCACTGCTCTGTTATTCCATCAGCTGATACTGCTGCAGCTGCTCTTCCTGAAGTCTACAGAAAAGACATTCCAGACAGTGTACAGTAGATAGATAGATAGATAGATAGATAGATAGATAGATAGATAGATAGATAGATAGATAGATAGATAGATAGATAGATTTGCTTGATCCCAAATTAGGAAATAGCAGATCATCCAAGCAATGCACAGGAACAGTACATAAAATGTACATGTTGACACTGGAGAAATATATCCATAGAATACAAAATACAAAGAATATTGGAATACATAATAAATATACCTGACTACTATAACTAGTATAAAAACATCTAAATTATAAACATAGAATAACCTATTATATACATTAGCAAGTGTGCAATAACATACTTTATTACACGGCTGTGTTGAGTACTCGATTCTGATTGGTAAATCATGGTGTTCTGTGGTCTGTCATTTCTGTGTAGCAGACCTCTTGGACGCCTCCCTTTAGAGGTTTTCTGGGCACGTCCAACTGGTAAGAGGCCCCCAGGGTAGACCCAGAACACGCTGGAGAGATTATATATCTTGTCTGGACTGGGAACACCTCGGGGTCTCCCAGGAAGAGCTGGAAAACGTTGGAGGGGAGAGGGACGCCTGGAATTCCCTGCTAAGCCTGGGGTCCCCACGACCTGGCCCGGATAAGCGGAAGAAATTGGATGGATGGATGGATGGGTGGATGAATGGATGGATGGATGGGTGGCGTTCATGCAACTGTGGTGTAGTTTGTTTATAGCGTAACGTTAGCTTTTTACTTCTGGAGATTGCATTCACACTTCAAATATCATTAAAGTGGTGTTGATTTGTGGAGATTATCTTGCTGAACAAAACGTGTAAGTATCATAAACATTTATCTGCCACAGAGCTTATTTTCTGTGATAATCCAAAACCCAATGGAACAATCCCATTGGCTTTTTGTCGAGGGAACCCAGGTCGATGCTAACTTCCTGGTTGGCCTCAAGGCCTGTAGAAAGGAGGCTGAGTCACGCGTCATCAACGCGTCATTTCTTTGGGGGTATAACACATGCGCAGTAAAATCTGGCCTGCACTCACCGAAATTGAGCCCATCGCAATGTACGACCCCAGCTTCAGTTACACCGCACATGTGTTGTACCCCATACCCCAAGATCCATGTGCGCCTGTGACCCAGCCTCCTTTCCATAGGCCTTGGTCGGCCTACAAAAATATGTCATCCCTTGCCCAGGCCACAGCCGGGGAACATACAGAAACTACTGACATCAGAAATTGAAACTCTATGACCACCGGTCGGTTTGGCCTGGAATGAATCGGCTGTTTGGGAGTCTTCCCGAACCTCCTGATGGTCAGCCCGCCCCTGTTGATAGCACTCACATGTGTGTGTACGGTAAGTATGAAGCTACCATCAGCAGCTGGCTAACATAGCTTGGCATAACGCCTGGAAATATCGGGAAACAGCTAGGCTTGCTTTGTCCAAAGGTAACAAAATCCACCTACCGACACCTCTAAAGCTCACTGATTAACATGCTCTGTCAACAATATCAACCCTGCAGCCAGCATAAGGCAGAATTGTGGGTGCTGATTGGATTAATTCAGACAGTTATAAAACAGAGCTTAATGATATCAAGGAAAAGCACAAGGACCAAAAACAAATAGCTACCAACATCATGCCAAAGGAGACAGAACAGGCGACCATCACATTATGATGATGGAAATCATAATGTCATAATGGTATTAGAAGAGTATGCTTTGGGATTTTGGGAAAACCATGGTTCATGACTCATGTAGGCGATAGTTTATACACTGAATAGGTTTATATTAATATGCTGTTAGTAATCAGCTAGCATATAGTGGTCAAGGTAAAACTGATAATCATCAATTTTCAGAGTCTGACTGGGATGTTTACAGGCTTATAACAAAACACAATACAGATTAATCTGTCTGATTTATGCATTGTGTTTTCCTGGAATCTTTGAATGCAACACGGGTGTTTTGTAAAAAATAACTGTATAGGTTGTTGTTTTGCTGGCGATCAAAGAGTGGAGCCTGTCTGGTGTTTCTGGGCTGATAAAACAAACCCTGTGGGATAATCCGGATAGGATCCAGTGGGATCAGTGACAACTGTGGGAAACAACTTCCTCCATTTGGTGCCCGTGCCTACATAAACACTGACGCGACATAGACGCTGCAAAACAAACCAATATTCATTTTGCTATGCGGCACAGCAGCGACAGGAATCAAACTGTTACTGTCATCATCAACAATAGCACCACTGAAAACTCTGGTCATTGCCTATTCAACCAAATGTCAGTCAAAAGAGAAATTGGGCTTTTTGTCCACATAATGTACAGCTAGGTAGCAACATCTAGATCATAAAACCACTCTGAACAGCTTGTAGACATAACTACGTGTTCCAAAATAAGTAAAATACTAGAACTTATTTACAAACCCAGAGTTAAGAGGGTATAATTTTCCTCTCTGTGCATCCAGTAATGAAAACCACACTGGTTTGCTGTACCCATTCAGATGGGAAAATTAATATTCTATTTAGTTTCTATGTGTACAGAAACAGGCCTGAGACATGTTAAACTGGAAGCTGCAAGCAGGAGGAAACTGTCAGCACAGCTCAGTGAGAAAATATGCCCTCCATATCCACCATCCAGACGACCGGCGGTTCAATCCCCGCCTCCTCCAGACTGCGTGTCGTGTCGCGTGTCCTTGGGCAAGATACTTAATCCCGAATTGCTCCGGTGTGAGTGTGTTCGAATGATTAGATTAATCTGATTATCAGACTGACACCTTGTATGCCAGCGTCTGCCATCAGTGTATGAATGTGTGTGTGTGAATGGATGAATGTTGACATGTAATGAAAATCGCTTTGTGTGGTTGGAAGACTAGAAAGGCACTATATATAAAACACACATAAATTTAACTGCTCTAATCTGGTAACACCACTCAAAGGACAGAACGTTGGAATTTGTTTCAGTGCTGCCGCTTCTATAAGCATCGCGTCTTGTGTTAATATTTCTTTTTCTGCAGCTGTTCAGACCGCTAATATGATAGCTTCTGCCTAACCTAAACTAAGCATGTTTCAGGTGTAGCTGCTTCTCTTTCTCAAACACAAAGATTAGATTGTCTCATTTGGATGGAAACAGCAAACCAGTGTTTTTATGAAAAGTTCAGATTGTTAACATACTCTCTCTCTCCTCTTGTTACCTGTCCTCTCTCTTCTATCTGGTGTCACAATCCCACGTTTACATGACAAAGTGAGACACACACTGTTTCAAAAGATTAGATAAAGTCATTTTTTTAAGAAAAGTAACTGAAGTATATGCATAATAAAACATCACAAGGCATGGAGTGTGTATAATATCAGTAGTGTGCAATGCGTCAAGGAATCAATTTTTTTTTTTTCACACAAGCTTTTAGAAGAATCATTAGCACCAGCGGTTAAAGTGTGACACTAAATCACGAGCAAATTCCACATTAGTCAGCATATTGCTCTGCCAGTGTGGACGCACTGAAGCATAAGTGTCCTGACTCCATCTAGTTTGTCGCATCCACAATTAAAAAAAAGAGTAAAGGGCTCCTTCTCATTGAACTTGGGCACAAGATAAAAGTTAGCACTAACATAAAGAAAATGGCACAATTTCAGAGGAAAAGGATTCTTCAACCAACAACACTAAATTTAATCCCTGATTAAACTCCATGTATACTGCTGCTGAACCTTTCCTCATTCAGTTTGCTGATTGTGAGACAGACAGGATGGACGTCTACAGCATCTGAAACATGATGTGTCTGAACAAGTTCAGCCTGTTTCTAATGTTTATTATTATAATTTTTTTATTCTTTGTTTTTTTGGTTTTGACTGAGCAGCAGCTGAACTTGTTGCAGGTTTAAATATCCTCATTTCCATACAAGTTTCAGATTTAAGGGATACTTCATCTGTCAGGTGTTTATTCTAAACAAAAATATGCATGTGTTGTGCACGTTAGCTGTCGCAACTCGCGTGCACTTATCCTGCAAAGCCCCCCCTACTGAAAATATGTTCTAGCATGTATGTAATTAATAGGCAACTTTGAAGAAACCAGCAAGAGTAAACAAAATTTTGAAAGTATCCAAGCGAAAAAATTAGGGCTGTCAAAGTTAACGTGATAGCGTTAACGCAAATTTAGTTTTAACGTCACTAATTTCTTTAACGCAAGCTAGAGTGAAGATACTGGCATCATATGAAACTAGATATAACATAAGGAACCCGTTGGTACCAACCATGTTACACTAGCTTGCCGCGAAGGAGGTTAAATAACGCAAAAAACTGTCATGGCCATTTTCAAAGAGGTCCCTTGACCTCTGACCTCCAGATATGTGAATGAAAATGGGTTCTATGGGTACCCACGAGTCTCCCCTTTACAGACATGCCCACTTTATGATAATCACATGCAGTTTGGGGCAAGTCATAGACAGCTGTTGTTGCCTGTTGGGCTGCAGTTCGCCATGTCAAATTTTTTATGCTAAATGCAGTACCTGTGAGAGTTTTATAATTAATATATAATTAATATTTGTCATTGTTTTGTGTTGTTAATTGATTTCCAATAATAAATATATACATACATTTACATAAAGCAGCATATGTGCCCACTCCCATGTTGATAAGAGTATTAAATACTTGACAAATCTCCCTTTAAGGTACATTTTGAACAGATAAAAATTGTGTGATTAATTTGCAATTAATCATGGACAATCATGCGATTCAATATTTTAAATGATTGACAGCTATAGAAAAAATCCCAGCCCCTCCCTTCAGGCTCCCAAAAAAACATGCAGGCGCACTGTCTGTCTGCTGCTGGAGAGTGGAGGAGCACATCGCCATAGTTGTCATCACTAACCATATGCAACTATCTCATGACTCACTCACATCTCACCTAACATTATGATAATGAACGTAAACAACGAGGTAGCTTGCTAGCCTTAGCAGTATGTCTGACTAACAGCTTGTGAAAGAATGCAGTGACTGGCAAAGTGCTTGCACGTACGTAAGTAGGCCGTCCAATCATTTGATATGGGTCGACTGAAATGATGGCAGGTTTATTACAGTCCTGCAACAGCTACAAATACTGGATTCTTTTTCTTTTTTTTTGTCAGAGCATTTGAAATATTGATTGCTGTCAGAATCTAATGAGAATTTCAACAAATATAACAAAAAAATGCTTCTAAAATAAATTGCCTACCCTAGCTTTAACTACAAAAAATATCTATTTTTATAATAAAAAATATTTAGACCATAATGTAGGGAGACAAAATTACATATCATAAAAAACGCGAAATAAATAAATAAAATGTGGACCTTTTCTTAAACACACAAATTCAGATGGTCATATTTTTGATCATTTATTCCAAGAAAAGTTGTCAAACATATTTACAGCAAAAAAAAAACAAAACATGATGCTTTCTCAAACATCGAATGGCTCCTGTCAGCTTCATTAACAAAAAGCAGTTCTTATTTAACACAACATACATTTCTGTACACACTGGAAAATATGCGCTAAAAGAGAAAAGTTCCAAGATATAACACACAACTGTTTGAGTACGGTGTGGCTCTGTACGGTGTTTACAGTGAGGCAGTGAAACATTTTGCATAGTGTAAAGTGTTTTCAAGTGGAATCATTACTAGTCTGAAGAGAGCTAAATGAAATATGTTCATACGAAAAATACAGTGACAGCAGGGCAAGTGGACAGTAAAGTAGTAGTAAAAATCCTCAGTTAGCTTATTACCACAGCAATGCCATATACAGTCGTTTAACTATGTTAGGTTTAATGCTTGTACATGTACATTGAACACTGCAGAACAAGTCAGAGATTCAACATTTCCAAGAGGAAATAACAGATTTCCTACGTCCTACACTAGTCCTTTAGCAAAAAGTGAAAATCTCATCCCAAAATGTAACATCTTAATGTTTTAGCAACAGTTGTGTTGGCATTCAACAACTACAGCACCCATGAGTTTCAAGGTGCATCAACATTGAAGGCAAATAAGCAAAGTTTTGTTGCGCTTTAATCATAATCGCTCCATGGAGCCCAACACCTGCTGGATGAGCAGATCAAGTGCTTGTTAGATTGTCTGACAGTTCTTTCAATTGCTCGTTTTATTCCAAACATAAATACTCGGCATTGTTCGTGTGAACGTCCGAATCCAACACCGCGGTTGCCTTCAAGGAAAGACTGAGAGAAAAGTTTAAACGGCGTTATCTCCATTTGTACAATGAATTGCATCAAGACTACAAAGAAATGCAAAAGACACCAAATTCTTGGAGGGAGCCAGTGGGATGCTGCCACAAAGAGGCCATAACGGCAGGGCCCTGCTTCGAGTGTGGCCGTTCGGAACAGCTGGAAACACTTTTGACTTAAAAAGGTACCGTTTGTAACTTCTTACACGTATAAATCATTACATGGGTCGGTGTCCCATGCGCGCTCGCGTGTTGCTACGCAGGAAGCAGGAAAAGCCAACAATAGGATCAACATTGATTCATGGAGAGACCTTGGTCTGGTCAGCTAACATTACTGCCAAGCAGGTGAAATATAGAGTGATATTGTGGTTTTAGCTGACGTGTGTCGCCTCGCTGTTTTGAGCGATGCTCGTTCATGTCTATGGGGAGCGAGCACAAGCGCGAACAACAGGACGCTGACTTTCGTTGACTTGACGGCCACAGGTGTTGCTGTTAACAAGCAATTTCTGATTCTTACATAGAGTCCCTTTAAGACGCGGTCGTACTATCCGTCACACTTACTAATTTGTTTGTTACCTTCGGGCACTAGTATAGCCTTATGGGCTAGCTGTAGTTGTTGAATGCAAACAACAGAATTATGGACTTCCTCTGTAATACAGCCACTAAGAGAGAAGCAAACAGGTGCTGCAGATGTAGTCATTATAAAGGGAAAAGCTAGGTGTTACCTGTAACTAAGCAAAACACCACACAGAGAAGTCAGATTCATTGAAAGTTAGTTCAAGATTGGAGAGATTGAGTCTGAGGTAAAGATCTATCCCACTCAAGCAAAGTTCCCCTTGTATCAGAAACTAAGACTAAGTTATTGAGACTGTCAAGGTAGATAAGATGTTTCAAAGTGCTGAGAATGAGGTAGGACCACACTACAAAATGCCTTAAAATCTACTACTACTGCCGAGTCACTGAACTGAACCCAAATGCTACGCAGTGCTATGAAATCAAAAGGAGGTTTTGGTCATTCCTCTGGGTCTGTGTTGGAGAGTGAAGGCTAGCAGAGCTTTCTAGGTCTGGAACATACAAACCCCTTTTTGTCAGGTTTGCCACTGTATGCTTTACCACTCTCTGCTTGCTTCTGTGTTTTAAAGGGGACTTATCATGAAAAACTCACTTTCTCAGTGTGTGTGTGCACATACATTTGGGTATATCTGGAGTTCCTACCAACCCAGAAACTGTGAAATAAGACAACCCAGTCAGGTTTTTGTTGACTGTCTAGATCAGAAAACATGTGATTCAACAAGCCTTTCACATTTGGCTCCCCTTCCTATGTCACATGCAGGTTCATTAGGATATATCGCCCATGGCTTGAGAATTACCTTTGCGAAGATGTACCATATTTTCCTAGCCAGCCAATCAGAGCAGAATGGGGTTTAAAGAGACAAGCGCTAAAACGGAGCGTTTCAGACAAAGGATGAATACAGGTATATTCAGACAAACCGTACGAGAACGATAATGTTTTTTTAACATTAAAGCATGTAAACATGTTCTAGTAGAAACCCAAAACACAAGTATGAACCGGAAAATGAGCATGATATGTTCCCTTTAATTCTTCTGTGTATTTGAACTTCTGTTCTTTTTTTCCTGGAAATCCTAGTTTCTTCAAGTGCCATCTCATCTGTGGATCAGTCATGTGGCTTAGTATTTTTTTGGTGGGAGCACATGTAGTGATCGGTTTTCATGAATCACAGTTTCAAACAAGCCATGATTTCCTCACAACACAGAGAGTAGGCTGCTGCAACCAAACAACTAACTGAATTTGAAGCACTTCAGTAAAGAAGGGAAAGGAAGAAAGGGACAGTTAGGATGTGGCTGCTTTTTGGGGGATTATATCCAGATGGTAAACCTTCAAATTTCCTGTGAGATTTTCCAAATGAGATACAAAAGAAAGATTCAGCCACAGATGTCTCAATACTGCTCAGGTTGTTCCCGTAGAATGACCCATTTAAACACTTTTCATATCACACCAATCAGAAACCTTCAAACTCTCAAGGTAGAGTACAGAACGATGCTCAGTATCTCTTAATGACAGATAATTGCAAGTTACCCATTGACTTGATATCTTGAACTGCATTGAAAGTGGTATGTATTCCACTCCTAAAAAAAACGCCACACTCAAACTCAATGTAAAAAAAACATTCAGTACAAAGTTACCAAAACAGCCATTATTAGCCCACCCCAATGATCATGATTGTTTCTTGGTCATATACGTTAATTTAACAAATATGTTCATACCAAGCTTTGCAGGGATGATAAACAGATATACGCAATTTGTCCAACAGGTGCTCTTTGGATTTCAACAGGAACATAAAACCAATCTGAATTCCCTGCTGGACATTGTTTGGTTACAATAGCACAGTATTGTATGGAGTTGATACAGGCCTGCTACTTCTGAAGGTGTGAATTCTACAGAACACCTTCAAAACAACACCGTTCATGTTCACATTTGTTCCGCCTCTGCCTCCGGCATGTGGCACAGATTTGTGAAATATCCTTGTAAACCTTGTCTGACAATATCTTCATTTAGTTTAATTTATTTCAGCTATAGCATCATGATCGCGCGTGAGCTTTTGAGTAGAGGAGGAGGGCCACCAAATTATCACATTCTCACTTGACATTATTGCAGCCTGGGGGGAATTTTTTTAAAAAGTGTGACATCATTGAAAGCAAAATATTCAATTGCGCATTTCTGCAGACAGAAACCTGCACGAGACGAAGGTGGTTTCAGCCTCGTGGAGTTTCTGTCTTTGTGTGTGAGTTTCCACTGTGACCCACTAAATCATTTTAGTTCATCCAATTGCACTTGGTGTGAATCATCTTTAAGGCACGGGGGTTGCACAGGCTGGCGTAGTAAAGACAAACTGGTAGTGTCATCTGTTGTTCGTAGTTATTCGCAGACTATCATCAGTAAAATGATGCTGGTACAGTCCAGTACGTTACCTGTGCCACAGCCAAGAACTTTACAGATGTTAAGGAAGAGCAGGCCTATACTGGGGCTGTTAGGGAACAAACATCAACAAATATAAAACAACTAATGTCATAAACCTGGTTGTCACATCCAGTCAGCTCAGACACTGATGTTATCCACCAGTTAAATGTCCTCAGCTCCGTGGTGACAGTGATTGTAACTGGATGGTGCTGGAAGTGCACTGTTGTGGTCGGGTTTGCATATTGTTCCTGTCCCAGAGTTTTGGAATCATTAGCCAGTCCATCGCTTCCCGCTCAAATCATGATTGTGGATTCTTCACAGTTCAGTTTGTCAGAGATGCTTTTTTTTCCATTGGAGTCCACGTCCATGTAGTAAACAAAGCTGCAAAGACACAAAGTAGAAACAGGTCAACATGGAGCAACAAGAAAGAAAACTAGAACTGGTTTCTGTATGTTTTAGACTACACACGTTAGTTAGTAACCTGACAGAAGCCGTCATTGGATATGGTTTGGAAAAGGGCAGGCACTTTCACTTCACTTTCAGTCACCGTCTATAAATCAAACTCTTGCCGAAGCCATTCAGGAGGAGAGCCAAAATATATTTCCCATCAAGAAAAAGCCTTCAGCATCAAATACCAACATTTTGTCACATCCCTCTACATCTGACACCAACGCACCAAGGCACCCTTTAGCGTCTGTATGAGACACACCGGACTTTCAAGTAACTCTTATGTAAACCCATCCGCAGCATTATTAGACGCTCGGAGCAAGTGCTCCGGAAGTCAGGTGACTTAGTATAGAGAGCGACAAAGTCTGCGCAGGGCGGATGTGACAAGCTGGGAATGAGAATAGGTTTGGAGAGTTCATGTGTGGAAGCATTTCTTCCTCTCCTACTTTCAACTTTTGAATAAACACAGAACACAAAGAGGTGCTCCACCAGAATCATTTATGTAAGAACTCATTTTTGCAGTTCTTTCTCTGAACTCTGAGGGCCCCTAGGAAATATTTACAACCTTCTCGGCCACTGAATGCTCACTTTTACAACCACGTTGCATAAGAACGCTAATACGCACCCACTCCTTAAAACCTTATAATAAAGGTGGCCTCCCTCTGGCATTTCTCAGCCCCTCCGCAATACCCACCTACCCCCCCTGACTGAGCCAACACAGAACATAGCACATTTTCAATTCTACTATAGTTAGAAAATAGTGAATAAAGGTCAATGTTGTTTGCTGCCTTTGTAAAACGCAACTGCCTTGCAATAATGATCAAGTCAGAGAGCAGAGGCACCGCTACTGAATGGAACAACGTTAATTCTACAACAGTTCAGGAGTTTAGGATGAGGCTGTGGCAAATTCATTTCCACACATTATGTGTAAGTTCTCATTTCAAACTTTCTAACAGATAGTAAAACGAAAAACAAAAATCTAAATTATTCGATCATTTTTTTAAAACTTTTTGTGGTGTGTAATGAAAATTGTCTTTGTCATGAGACCTGTAAACACGGCGTCATTGCTAAAAAGAAGTCCGAAGGGTTAAGAGACACGAGCAGTCACACAACCAGATGTAAACAAACAACCCGGCCAGACAGTCTGTGTGGAGATTGCATGTTCTCCTCGTGTTAGCGTGGGTTTTCGGCGGGTTCTCTGGCATCCTCCCACAGTGTAATGACATGCAGGCTAGGTTAATTGTTGACTCTAAATGTCCCGTAGGTGTGAATGTGAGCGTGAATGGTTGTCTGTCTCTATGTGTCAGCCTTGTGATAGTCTGGCGACCTGTCCAGGGTGTACCCCACCTTCACCCAATGTCAACTGGAATACAGATAATGGATGGAAGTTTATTATATACAATTATGCTAGATGCATCATATGAGATGTATTTATTTCAAATTCAACATCACTGCAGTCAGTGATGCCTCAAACAAAGTCACAGACTGGTTGACAATAATGGAGTAACTGCTTCTACGTCTACCTGCAGCGCAATGACAACACCCTCTGACACCTGAGTGTATTTCCTGCCTGTAGATGTGTCCAGGTTTAGTGCAGCGCTGTGCTCTAATAATAGCCCAGCGGCTGACGTGCCACAGCTTGGGCTAGCAGCAGTTTGTTCCTCATAGGTTGCATAACCTCACAGCACATGGCACGAACACAAGTGGGTCAGCTTAGCAGGAAGCACGCATGTTGGGGATGGTGAATGAGGGATGATGTGCTGAGTGGAGACATGGAAAGTGCTTAGGTCACTGCTGAGGATGAGTACTTGTATTGTACTCAGTACTTGACTGAATTCCACATATATTTACAGTATAATACAGTATACTGTTCACAATATGGTGCTATTGGAAAAAAAAGGTGTACCCTAAAACAAGGGATAAATTCATTCAGATATTGACTATGAAATCATAGAATTCATCTTCAAAATGAGTTCAGTGCGAAGGATTCAACATCTTATAGGCTCCTCTCAGATGACTCCAACGTGACTGCAGAGCTGTAAGGCCATAAAGTATCCTGACGTGCTAAAAGCCAGGAGCTATCGATCTGTTTTCTGGTCCAGGGGTTGACAGAGGCCACTGGTCGCTGATTTAATCTCCTTTGTTCATCTCCGAAAAGGATTCCAGTAGGCCTGTTAACGCAAATTTGTTTTAACGCCACTAATTTCTTTAACGCAACCTGCTATTTTTAGGTTGTAGCAGGCTAAAGCTAGAGTGAAGACACTGGCATCATATGAAACTATAATAGCTTATCGCGAAGGAGGCTAAATAACGCTCCAAACTTACGCGACATTTTGG
>CAKAOI010028108.1:30000-49577 GCA_916701655.1 Sebastiscus albofasciatus | reverse complement strand
TCAGGTTGGAGGCGGGCTCAGCGTTTCCTATCAGAACCTGATTTGCTGATATCTGGTCACATGTTTGGCTTGTCGTGCGTGAAGGAGAACTACTCGGAAGTCAACGCCTCCAAGATCTCACACACCAGCAGCCTGCTGGCGCACACACATGGCCTCAATCAGGTCCTCAGTGGGCTACAGCTCAAGATCAGCCTGTTGCAGTGAGTACAGTAACATCATGTGACTCATCTGGTTCCATCCACAGAGACTTTACTGTCTGTCCGTCTGTCCACGCAGCTCGCTGTCCCACCCCGACCTGCAGCTGTGGAGGTTGCCGTGGAGACGAGAGGATGGGTCGAGATTGACATCCAGCCCGAGAGGAGAGCCTCCCGTCTGTTACGTCAGCAGCGAGCACTGCTACCAGAAGCCTGAAGCATCATGGGATGCAGAGGAGAGAGAAAAGGAAAGGCAGACGGCTGCAGTGAAGCAGGAACAGGACACTGAGCAGAAGGTAAAAACTCAATAGAGATGCATCGTTATTAGGAATGGGCTGCACGGTAATGCAGTGGTTAGGACTGTCGCCTCACAGCAAGGAGGTCGCAGGTTAGAATCCGGCTTGTGGCCCTTCTGTGTGGAGTTTGCATGTTCTCCTGTGTTAGTGTGGGTTTTCTCTGGGTTCTACGGCGTCCTCCCACAGTCCAAAGACATGCAGGTTAATTGTTGACTCGGTGGAGAGTCCATGTGGATACGACCTGCACCTGTATGTACAAAATACATATATGGAAATAAGATTGATTAGATTATATTCACCAGAAGTATAAAACATTACGTGTCCCTTATAAATTAAAAAGAAAATACCATTAATCTGTGAGGGAAATGTCTTTATTCTTTGATTTTTGGGTTGCTGGAAAAAATGTAATAAATGATTCCTGACAATGATCCTGATATATTTGACTTCAGGACATCTCTGACTACATACATGCTGAAAATCAAACATTCTTACTGTATTAATTCCCCAAAAGTGTATGATTCAACTTTTTCTCATGGTCTAGTGTTAAAAGAAGTTAACAAAAATCGCAATAAATCTTAATTTCAAATCGCAATACTTAAAAATCGCAATACATATCGAATCGGTATCCAAGTATCGTGATAGTATCGAATCGCGAGATAGGTGTATCGTCCCAAGGTTATCGTCTTAATCATCTCACTTACTCGTCAGAATGAACAAAGTGCGACTCTGCAGTTTATATCAGCCCCAGGTGACGTAAGGGATGGGAAGAAACCAGTGCTTGTCTCAGAGAGACCCAGAGACCTTTACTAGAAGCAGCAACTCATGTTTCCAGCACTAAACAGGATCCTGCTGTTGCTATGAGACCACTGAAAACCAGTTTGAGGCTCTGGGCTCATTTTTGTAAACTATTTTTACCTACTGGTGCTCTGACTGTGAGGGCTATGGAGAGAGCCTCAGTATTACTTCTACCTCCTATCATCACTAATCTTCTGCACTCAGAAACCCCACTGTCACATCTTGAGAAGTGTCTGTTTCCTGTTAGATTTACCAGTTCATCAGTCGATGGTTCTGTGGTGGCCGTCTTTGACGTGATAAAGCAGAACATTTTCACTCTGTTTTTGTAGGAAATAACACCTGAAGATGTCGACGAGAAGCCAGCTGAGACCACTACAGATACAAACACTGTGACGCACACAGACACACCCAGCATAAAGAGAGAGAACCACACACACACCGACAGCTGGGAACACACACACTCTCAGACGCATACAGTGGAGTCTCATCCGGCGTCTGAGGCCGAGTGTCAGCTGAACTTGCTGGAGCACGTCGAGTCTCTTCACCATCAGATCGGCACCAGGATGGACCTGATAGAGCGAGAGCTGGACGGTAACACAAACACACACACACACACACACACACACACACACACACACACTGCCAGATTGATGTTGATGCTGATACTGAGCTGAGAAGAAGCTAGAGAAGAAGAGAAGAAGAGATAGTTGTGATGTTTCTCAGTGTGGTTGTATGAGGTAC
This sequence comes from Sebastiscus albofasciatus, assembly GCA_916701655.1. NCBI lineage: Eukaryota > Metazoa > Chordata > Actinopteri > Perciformes > Sebastidae > Sebastiscus > Sebastiscus albofasciatus. The sequence goes on along the minus strand of CAKAOI010028108.1, from coordinate 47,551 downwards.
TTCTCCATAGTCAGTGTATTACCGACAGTAGATGGAGTTTGGAGAAACGGACATGAGTACCAGCACAGGAGCAAAGTAATGTACCGCTGTGGATGGGGGCAGCAGCTAAACACATTTTAGACACCTAAAATAATCAGTATCAGTTTAAGTGTATCTCGCTGTCAGACAGCCTTTTCTGACAGGGAACTGAAGCCGATTTCTATCGCTCTCTTCAAAGCCACCAGACTCCATTGACAGAAACAGACATTTTACCTCGCAGAACACGGGAGTTGCTGTTCTACCGCTGCCTTGATTGGTTAGTTTGTTTGCGTTATTTGACGTTTTCAATCCAGAGGAACATTTTCACAGTTCTAAGAACTCCTCTTTTTATTGTGTCCGCACCGCAAGAACTAGGAATTATCATAGTTTTGAGGGACTTTTTAAGCTCCTATTTCAGGGAAGGTACTAACTGTCGGCTCATTTGTCCCTGTTGTCTTCCATTTATTTTGTTACGAGCTGTTGTCTGTTTTTTGTGTCGTCTGTTGTTTACACAGCTAATTGCCGGTGCTGCATTGGCTCATGTGTTCGACTAATCGCTGTACACTTTGGTCACTCACGGTTCCTCTTGAGCTGGAGGAGTACCTCCACTTCTTGTGGTGCGGACACAATAAAAAGAGGAGTTCTTCGAAAAAACCTAATAACACAAACAAACTAACCAATCAAGGCAGCGGTAGAACAGCAACTCCAGTGTTCTGAGAGGTAAAATTAGTGTCTGGTGGCTTTGAAGACAGCGACAGATAACAGCTTCAGTTCTCGTCAGAAAGGGCTGTCTGACGGTAAGTTAAAGCAGTGAAAATATTCTAAGTATAGCGTACTCATCCTCTCTCTCCCTCTCTCTCCAGTATTAGAGTCCTGGTTGGACCACTCGGGCGAGCTCGAGCCTCCGGACCCTTTGTCCCGCCTCCCGCAGCTCAAACAGCGAATCCGGCGTCTGCTGCGTGACCTGTGCACTGTGAGACACCTGTCGGTCTGGCGCTGACACCTTTCACTCCCAAAACTCTGACCTTTGACCTTGCAGGTCTCTGCTAGGCAGACAGACGGACTGACGGGGCTAGCACACGATTACACAGACTTGTGGAGAGCGAGTCGTAGAGCGAGTCGACACTCTTGAGTCTGGAGAGAAAACTGTGGTTTGTTTCCACGCGGTCGCAGGACGGCGCCCCCTCTGGTGGAGAAAAGCTGCACCGCAACACGACGGGGATGAAGACATTTGTTTTGTAAAGTGACTGAACAGGGGATTTTCTTTTGTTAAATTTCACAAAGGTACCAGAACATTTCCCAAACCGCCTCCGGCAGGACTTCATATGTCCGATTATTGATTGATTGATTTTGGTTTTTGATCAGCTGCTGTTGTCAGGACACAGTGACTTTTGTCTGTTTGGATGGCTCGTTAGCATGACACTGACACTGAGCGTGTGTCGTCGTTGGCATCAGACAAAGATGTTAGCTGAGTGTTAGCATGCATCATTTTCTAGCAGCCGTCCAAGCTGACAAACTCCTCCTGTCTGACGACATGAAAAACAAATCTAAAGGATTCGGATGGATGTTTGAAGACATCAGAATTTAGTTAAAAGAGTTCCACAGTGGTGATTTTAAGTTTCTCAAGGCAGAGCTTACTTACTTAAGAAAAAAAAACTTAGTTACTTAAAAATCTCTCTCTATATACATGTGTATATATATATATATATATACATATATACATGTGTATATATATATTTTATGAATCATATATATACATATATGTATATATGATTCATAAAAGATGTTATGGGTTTCAGCTCCTCCTCTCGTTTGATATTTGTTTATCAGGTTTTAGATGAATTCTTCTGCTTTTCTAGATTTATATCAGTGCTTTTAATTTGTTTCTGCAAAATGTGTCTTTCTGACTTTACAAAGAAAAATGTCGAAGGTTCTTAAAAACAAGTTAATGAGCATTGAAGTTCATTGTCGACCTTTTGGGGACTGTATATGTGTACATGGTTCATTTAGTGTTTCGGAGCTTTCAGCTGCATCTCACTGGCCTTCTTTAGTAAATAGAGCTGCCTCGTAAAAAGCTTTTAGTTGAATCTCAACACATCTGAAGATCATATTTCCATCTCTGTATGTAGAAATAATTCACTACAGATTAAGAGTACTGCATTTCTTAGTTAGGCCAGTCAAATTAAGCAGCAAAACTTTCCCTCCGTTGTGACGCAAAAACAAGTTTAAAGTGTAAATATGTCTAAGTGAATGTTTTATACACTTGTATAAGAAACTAACTGTATAAAGCTGTAGATTTATTTTCATAGAAAGATTGGTTATGAATCAGATTGGTTAACTCTGAAGTGTTTTAGGATCCTGACAGTGTTTGGTAGAAGAACGCAGAGCTTCTGTTGCTTTTCTTCAGTTATTGTGAAACTAATATTTGATGCTGTTTCAGTTCAGTCTGCAGCTCCAGATGGTGCGTTCAGGTGCGTTCAAGCGGTCCTCGACAACTCTGACAAGTCAAGTCTGACTGGCTCACATTGTTTTCAACCCACATCGTTCATCCAATATATCCACCTGGATGCAAACACATGATTTGGTCATGCGATCATTTTCTGAGTTGACGAGGACCGCCCTGAAGGCAACACGCGTTCACACACATCAAGTTTTCAAAGTCAAAAATCAATGTTTTATTTTTGTTTAAAGCATGAATAAAAAAGTTTTCTGAGGAATTCTAATTTTGATTAAAATGATGAAATCAGTGTGGATGATGTATCACATTCAGGACTTGTTGTATATAACAGGGCAGGATTTTAGAAACACACCCACCTCAGAATAATAATATTACAAAATAATAAATATGAGAGACGGACTAACACATTGTTGGTTTAGGTGTTGACTTTAAGGCAAAGAATAAAGCCTTCAAGACGACAAAACATTTTTGAATTTTATTTTTTCATTTCCTCCTTTTATAGAGCAAAAAGAATTTAAATTAATAAGTTTTGTGTGCGGAAGCCGAGAACGGCCGTGCCTGCAATTGTTTTTTTTAATGCCGTTATTTCGAGATTATGAGTTAATTATTGTTCGAGACAACAAAATACATTAACATTGCATTGAGGAGTATGCATTATTGATAAGACTGTACTTAAATCAGGCAGAAATGTCATTGTCAATGTCTTTCTGTTAGAGATAACATTCAGATCAGTCCTCGTTATTTAAGGAGAAGACTCGCCCGAGCCAGATGGTCTCTCTGTTTGTTCACAGACCACCAGGACACTCCCTTATGCCACTGTGTGTGTGTGTTACAGTAACCCTTCCCCCTGCTTTACAGTCCATTGAACACATTTTCTAGTTCTGTTAGTGTAAGCTGTGACTGGGAGGGGTGGAAGTGTTGGTCAGTCCATTAGTGTGACTTTTGTCCAGAGTGAAATATCTCAACTAGGGCTGTCAATCGATTAAAATATTTGATTGCATAATTTGTATCTGTTCAAATGTACCTTAAAGGGACATTTGTCAAGTATTTAATACTGTTATCAACATGGGAGTGGAGAAATATGCTGCTTTATGCAAATGTATGTATATATTTATTATTATAAATCAATTAACAACACAAAACAATGACAGATATTGTCCAGAAACCCTCACAGGTACTGCATTTAGCATAAAACAAAATGCTCAAATCATAACATGGCAAACTGCAGCACTGTCAGTGTGTCAGTGTGCTGACTTGACTATGATTTGCCCCAAACTGCATGTGATTATCATAAAGTGGGCATGTCTGTAAAGGGGAGACTCGTGGGTACCCAGAGAACCCATTTTCATTCACATATCTTGAGGTCAGAGGTCAAGGGACCCCTTTGAAAATGGCCATGCCAGTTTTTCCCAGACGAAATTTAGCGAAAGTTTGGAGCGTTATTGAGCCTACTTCCTGAAAACTACCTGTTGTTCAAACTTGGATCAGCAGCTGTTAAACTCCAAGAAGTAACAGGTGAGTATTTAACTTATTTATAATTCACAGTATATCTATTTCTGAATCTGTGCTGTAATCCAAATTCACATGGCCACTGATTTTTTTTTTAATTCGAAACGCTGCCAGGATTGTTGACTGCTTTCTTTTCTCTTCCTGCCAGAAAAACTAGAATCCAACCCAAAAAAATCCATCTGGCTTCATCATGAGTTAACTTTCCATCACTCCTACATTCAAGTGGAAACCACAAACCCAGACTGGACTAACTAGAGAGGAGGCAGAGGGGATGTAGTAAACGTGGCTGAGTCTGATCATTCGCACTGCAGGTAAACACACAGCAGCCTCTTTCATGCAGGAGTAAACACCAGTCAACCAGAAGTTTTTTGCATAACCATGTTTGCATAACCAGTTAGATAAATTGGTGTAAAACGTTCCACTCATGCCACTGATGCATAGAATCTAATTTCCCTAAACAACTCAATGCAAATCTCTTGTTAGTGCACTGATTCTCCTTTTGAGCACAAACCAGATTGAACTTTTCAAAAGCATGTTTGTGAAAAGGGACAAAAAGCCTGAGAGGAGGTTTGAGGAGACACAAAACAGTACTGTACCGAAGTACAAGTTTGAGTACTTGTACTTTATTTGAGTTTTTCCATTTTCTGCTACTGTATACTTCTACTCCTCTACATCTCGGTGGTAAATATTGTGCTTTTTACTCCACTGCATTTATCTGACAGCTTTAGTTCCTTCCAGTCCAGGTAAAACCAGGTATCTCCAGATGTGTTGATGTTGAATGTTTGTGATAAACAGAAGGATAAAGTGAAAATCCTCGTCCTTCTAAAGCTAAATAAAGTCTATAAAAAGCCTCTTGGAACAGCTTTAAAATGCATCATCACAAAGCTGAAAACAGGCTGTTTTTCTGACTTTTTAGAGATACGTTATTTTAATTTTGTTTTTTTACTTTATTTTATGTTTATTTTATTTTGTTTTATATTTTATTTTATTGTAATATATTGTATTGTATTTCTTTCATTGTATTGTACTGTATTTTATTTTATGTTTATTTTATTATTTTTTATTTTATTTTATTTCATTGTATTGTACTGTATTATATTTTAGATTTTATTTTAATTTTTTTTAATTTAATTTTATGTTTATTTAATTTTGTTTTTATTTTAGATTTTATTCTATTGCATTCTATTTTATTGTAATGTATTGTATTTCATTTAATTGTATTGTACTGTATTTAATTTAATTTCATTATATTGCATTATATTGTACTGTATTTTCTATTTTAATTTATTTTATGTGTTTTTTATTGTATTTTATTTTGGTGACCTCGTGACCGCCCGTTGAATGAACGACCTGTTGTTTACGTGACGTAGCTCCGCCCCTGACCGCCCGCGTGCTGGTGCTGACAGACAGTGAGCTCAGAGGAGCCTCGCGACCAAGCTCAACTCTCCACCAACGGTTACCAGTTAACGGCAACAGCAACCAGCTCACTAACTAACCAGCTGGATTGAAACCAACGGACACATTTAAAAACCTTCTGGAGCTAACGGCTGACGGTAAGTGGTAACTAACGGCAGCGTTCAGTTCAGTAACCATGGTTATAACAGCAACTAACCTAGTAACAGTAACGGCTACTTCAGCTGAGGTTAACTGTCAAGTGAGCTAGCTTTATTAGGGCGAAGTGAACCAAGTTAGCTCGGAGGTTATATTGTTGCGTCCTTGTGAAGCTGCTCCTCTATGGCGACGGCGTATTTGGTTACAGGTGCGTGTGTGTGTGTGTGTGTGTGTGTGTGTGCGTGAGAGAGGTGAAACGTCTCCCGTAGTAACCGTTGCTAAGCCTGAGCTGCCTGTCTGTCTGTCTGGAGCTAACATTAGCATCCAGGCTCATTAATTAGGCAGCGTTTAACGGTCGTTTAACGGTCGTCTAACGGTCGCTCATGTGCAACGGCTTCCTCGGTCTTGGCTCTGTGTGTGTGTGTGTGTGTGTGTGTGTATTTTCGTGCGTGTACGTGTATGTTTGTGTGCGTGTTATTGTGTGTGTGTGCGTGTGTTTGTGTGTGTGTGTGTGTGGGCGGACAGCAGAGCATCAGTACACTCAGTTCAGCTGCATGGAAACAACCTGCACTTTATTATTATTATTGTAACTAACTGTCGATGATTTTTTATCAAATTGATCATTTTTCATTGAATCTGAAAAAATGTCTAATGTATTATTTAATTTAATTTTATTATTTTTCAAGATTCAAAATTCCTTTAGGCCATCAGCAACAAAAATATATCTTTTACTATATATATATACTGTTCTTAATGTATATGTTCTTAATATGCCCTTGTACAAAGTATTTCTTTATAATTGTAATATAACTTGTACAAAGTATTTCTTTATAATTGTAATATAACTTAAAGTATTTGTATTTGTAATTGTAATATAACGTAATTGTAATATAACTTTATTGTAATTGTAATCTAACTTAAAGTATTTGTAATTATAATTGTAATATAACGTAATGTAATATAACTTAAAGTATTTCCTTTATAATTATAATATAACTTAAAGTATTTGTATTTGTCATTATAATATATTGTAATTGTAATATAACTTAAAGTATTTCCTTTTATAATTGTAATATAACTTAAAGTATTTGTATTTGTAATTGTAATATAATGTAATTGTAATATAACTAATTGTAATATAACTTAAAGTATTTCCTTTATAATTGTAATATAACTTAAAGTATTTGTATTTATAATTGTAATATAACTTAAAGTATTTGTATTTGTAATTGTAATATAATGTAATTGTAATATAACTAATTGTAATTGTAATATAACTTAAAGTATTTCCTTTTTGTAATTGTAATATAACTTATTATTTTTAATGGAGCTTCCCAGCAAAAAGCATTTCACACGTTTGTACCTATATAACCGGCGTGACAATAAACATCTTGAATCTTGAATCTTGAAAAGTGCTTTACACATAAGATGGAAAATAAAACACACTTGATACAATGAGATAAAAAATAAGATAACAAATTAGATGAAATAAAATACATAGAATGCATAACATTAAATGGGAAATAAAACCCACTGAATAATAATAATGATAATAATAATGTTAACAATCACAACAGGTATCAGATTTAATCAAGTTAAATCAAGCGGTGGAAGAAGTATTCAGATCCTTTACTGCAGTAAAAGTACTAATATCTTGAATCTTTATTTGTCATTTTTATGTTGTGTTTCTTAGATGGACCACTCAGAAATTCAGTGCAAAAACAATTGGTGAAAACTATAAAGTAATTAGCTAATAATTAAGAGCACTAATAAATAAGCTAAAAGTACTTTAAAAATAGAATAGAATAAATAGTTACAATTTAAAAATTAAAAATATTATTAAAGGAACAGTCTCTTTAGTGCAGTTCACATTCTCTATTCTTCACCCATTTGTGCCCAAAAACTATATTTAGTAAAGTATCAATATGATAAAGAAAAAAGCCACAACATTTGATAATCATCTGATCAAAACTTGATTTGTGGTCCTTGTAGTTTCTGAGATACAGTCATTTTCTCATCATACTATTTTCAGTCTTTGGGCACATAGGTCCATACTTGCCAACCTTGAGACCTTAAATCTTTATCGTTTATCTTTTATTCGGATCTCCATTAGCTGTGGTTGAAGCCCAGCTATTCTTCCTGGAGTCTACTTAAATCACTTTGAACTGTTAGGCTACATTTCAGTACACAGTCACATTACAATCTTTACCAACAATGACCACAACATCAAAAGCGACAGCAACAAAACACAACAATATTCAAGACACAACCCAACACACAACACAGGACCTGTGGGTTCATGTTAATACTATTCACAGAGTCTAGAGGTAGATATGATTCATTAGTGGTTGGACCATAGCATATTATGTCAAAATACAAAAAACAGAACAAGCAACAACTTCTTTTACCATAAGTATTAATGGGACTTTGTATTTATCCAACATTAAACCTTTTATGATTTGATGTTAGCTAAATATCAGCAGACACAGAGAGCTGTTCAGCTAGGAGATGTTTTTTCAATAATATTTTAAATAGATTTTTGTTATTTTCTTGAATGATATACCCAGGCAGAGTAAAAATAGGGAAGATTTCAAAAACCGTAGCGGGGTGTCTGGGGTTCCTCCCCACAAAAAAATTATGAGTGTCAGAGGCTTTGTTTCCTGCATTCTGGTGAAAAGAGTGAAAATGACAAAATAATAAGTACACTTGGCGTTATTAACGCGTTATTATCGCGTTAACTTTGACAGCCCTAATATATTTATATAAACACAATTGTTTTGCAATGATCCCTCAAATGTGGTTATCAAACGGCTGTGACCAAGATGTGTAATGGTGGAAGGATATTTTACAATTCAACAATAAACTTTATTGTCTAAAATAACATCAGTGCACTTAAACAGTAAGATTCGTGGGGATTAAATAATTATAAACAACTATAAATTAAAAAAACAGCCTTTCGTCAAATGGCAGGTGCTCAGAAAAGAAGAGAGAAATGAAAAAAGGGAAAATGAGCGACCATTTTGATACATTATGATATGATACACTTTATTTCCTGACCTGTCGAGTCACTGGGAGCATGCGTCGTATTTTGTTTACATAGTTTGACGTCAGGAAGATGGCCGCAGGGGTGCTCCTCCCAAACGCAGATAGCGATTCCGTTCTGTAGCCGTTTTTGATTGGTGTATAGAGGTGACCCAGAGTGTTTATTACCCCTGTGGTGCAGCCAGTATGTTGATGGAAGTCTGGCATAAGCGCAGTCGGCACGTGCACATTTTAAATTACCATTTAATTCTCAGTTTTTGTCATTTTGGTGCTCGTGATTTCCTTTGGCGCCGGTTAAAACCTCTTTGGGGGTCACTAAAAGTGTCTCTGTGCAGGAAAAACCCTGTGCATTTAACATCCTGCTCGATTTAGCTTCTCCAGTAATGTATGACACCAGCAAAAATACAATTTATGAATGATGAAACACAATTTTGTACAACTGATGCTGGATTTTAACTATTCCACCAACAGTACATTTCAGCTCTGTGCTCTGATCTGACTGGTAGCTGCAGCTTCACAGTCAGTCGGTCGGTTATCTGTTTGGGTCAGAGCCAGAGAGCCCTCAGGAAGCTCAACATCCATCCAAACCTGTCAGCTGAAACACTGTTATCCAACCTGTCTGCCCACACACACACACACACACACACACACACACACACACACACACACACACATATACAAACATGGTCGACTGCCAATAAGAGATCACTGGCTGTTTCCATTAGATTCACACAGTTGGATAACACAGTTTGACACAGGTAGACACCCAGATAGACAGACAGGTAGACAGACAGGTGGCAGAGCTAGATCATAGAAGCTAGTACCTTTTTTTATATATATATATATTTTTTTTTTTACTCAAATAAACTGTAGTTAGTGTGACCAGGGTGTCAAGTACCACAAACTCTTTAAATGTCTAAAATGTAAAAAGTAAGCAATAACAAGTCAGACCTTTAAATTCACCAATGCAGTTGAATTCATGAGGTCTTAATTTACAACAATTTTTCTGATTTATTTTTCTTGTCAGAATTACTGCATTTCCTACCTAAGCAGCAGAATCAAGTCTTGATCATTTTGATTTGAAACCAACCTCAAACATACCTCTGCTGGACTAGCTGTACCTTCACCCCGACCACACAGGATTTGTTTCAGCCAAATTTGTCTCATGTGTGTCTGATGGAACAGGTACACTTAATTTAATCAATACAGCCTTCTACACAGGCTGTTTAACGCCTTGTGTTTCACTTGTGCTTTACGCGAGTAGCTGTGGACCCAAATGTCTTTTAGGCTAAAAGTCTACATGCATAACTACAGTTATTGGACTCATAAGACCAGGAACAGAAAACATAAAAACTGTGTATCATCACATTAGCAGAACCAAAATCCCAGACAGGTAGACAGATACTCATGTGATCTTTTAATAGCTGTTACCTAACTGACACTGTCTAACACTGTACCTGTGTGTCTGTCTCTTTTTTAATCCGGCTGCCTGTCTGGAAGGCGGGTCTTATCAGGGTGATTGTCAGTAAAGAGGTCCTATGATGGAGGAGCTTCACGACGTCCAGCTGACTGAGATCAAACCACTCCTGACAGGACAGGTGAGTTGGTGGAGGCGGGGCTTAGCGGGGGTCATGGCCTGCACTCACGTGACTTACAATCAGATTCATATCCTGGATACTTTAATTTCGGGATAAACTAATTTCATAACGATGAAATAATTTCTCTCTGTCTCTTCAGAATGGGAGAAATCTCCAGGACTTTGACTGTCAGGTGAGTTCAGCACCAACAGACCTTCACTTATGTGGTGCTGCTGGAATCTGAATCAGACTATCCATCAGCATTATAGACTACATCTTAGAAAGATGGGTTGCTTATTTCAATATAATGTTTTTCAAAATTGGAATATGAAAAATATATTAGTGATAATTTAAGTAAGTCAGTGATAACACTAGTATACATCTTAATATGATATAAAAACTTGTCACATGATGATATTAAAGGGACAGTTTGGATGTTTCTCAGTGTGGTTGTATGAGGTACTTCTCCATAGTCGGTGTATTACCTCCAACAGACAGGAGTACCAGCACAAAACAATGTCCTGCTGTGGACGGGGACAGCAGCAAAACGGATTTTAGACAACTAAAAAAATCAGTTTAAGTGTTCACTATATTTAGAATATTTTCACCTCTATACCTCACCGTCAGACAGCCCTTTCTGACGGGGAATTGAAGTCATTATCTATGCTCTCTTCAAAGCCACCAGACTCCATTCACAAAAACTGTAATTTTACCTCTCAGAACACAGGAGTTCCTGCCTTGATCGCTTAAGGCTGGCCCACACTAAAAGATTTTTCAAATCTTACCAGATGTGTCAAATGTGAGAGCCCACACATAACGACATGTTGTGTTAAATTTAACAGTTTTGTTCCTATAGTGTGTGGAGAGCAACGGTTTGGCCAAAACAGCAACACCACACACTAACAGATTCATTCATCATCAGAGAAAAAATAACTGAGGTGCTACACAATAAAAGCCACATACACATTGTGTAATAGTTAACTGCCCATCACAATCTGTCTGATTCAGTTGACGTGATAATGATTGATTGATCGTCACATTACATGTTTGCTTCTTGGTAAATAATCAAGCAGCATGTTGCAAGGGCTGGAAAAAAAGAGATTTTTACATGTTAAAAGAAGTAGAGACATACGGCTCAAACAATCATATCAAGGAGGAGATGTGTGAGGAAAACTCAGGCTGACGTCAGTTGGATAACAATCAGCTCCACACAGATATTGATCAGCAGGAGCCATCGGGCTGACGTCAGTACAGCGGGTCAGTTTGCATCAATGCCTCCAATCAGAGAGTTATTTTAAATTAGAGCAACAGCTCTGCCTCTCTGTTTGCTCCTCCAAAACATGCTGTGAATTATTTTCATCATCCTCATTTCCATCTGTCAGTCAGCTGAAAAACAGCAGTTCATTTCGGGGACATCTGAATTTCAACTACATTTCCACACAGCCTTGAAAACAAAAACAATCCTTTATGCAATTTATGCATGAAACACTGATGTCGTTGAGTGTAACTATAAGAGCGTTGCTCTGTTAATTAAAAACATTTCAGCTTCATATTGTATTACATTTAACATTCTAAATATAAAAAACACAGTATAAAGAGAAGAAATGAAGGCGTCACATTTATTTTATCGAGTCATTTATTTCTTTATTCATTTTTTTTGGCAGGTTCCGTCGTCCATACAAAACATCAAGCTTAAGTATCAAACTAACTAGTTTCACCGTATCGTTCAGTGTGGACTTAAGAGAGAACTTACATATTAGCTGGTGCAATGGGCTGCTGAGGAGGAGAGGAAGCAGTGGAGCTCAAAATAAAAGGAGAGAAGGCATGGCAACACTAGTGATGGATGGAAGACGAGCAACAAGTGGTTGGCTGTTTAGACCTTAAGACCTTACTTCTGTCAGCCAATGACTACAGAGATTATTCCTCTTGATCTAATCACACCGCCCCCACTTGCCAAGTGAAGGCAGAAAGAGATCCTGCCTTCACTTGGCAGATGTCTGACGGACAACAGCTGACCTCAATCTCTTTCTTCTGTCTCTAGTGACCTCTTTAATATTTTCTCTTCTCTTCTCTCTGTTTATGAATCCTTCTCTTCCTCTCTAAAACTCTTCTGTCAGGATGTCTGACTCTCTGGATTTGCACCAGATCTCCTGTTCTTTAGGAGTTGGGGTGGTGAGTTAGCCAGTTAGCCGTTCATTAGCCTGAGTCATGCTTTGCCAGCTACTAGGAGTCAGCCTTATAGTTGGTTCGCTGGTTAGTTAGCCTGCTCATCTTGTTTACCTGCACACATGCTGTTAGCTGGCAAACTGTTTTAGTTGGTCACCTGTATGTATTCTGCTTCAGTTGTATGATAGAGTGGACAAACAATCAAAAACTTTATTTATAACACTGTCCATTACAGCACGTGTTTCATTTACCAAAGAAAAATCAACATCACAACTTAAAAACAGGAAACACAAAAGAAGAAGAAGAAATACATTTAGATAAAAATAGTTAAAAGATTAAAATTGTCACTTTTTGTTTTGTACCAATTTAAAGAGATTTTACAAAAGAGAAGGAAAACAACAGAACAACGTGGGGTATGCATTTCTACTCTACTGTCTTAATGTCCTTAGATTTATCTCCATCCATTGATTAAGTGTGTGAAGTTTTGCTTTTTGCCTTTTTTTTTGCAGACAACCAGTATCATTTCATTTTTCAGGAATGAAAATGATTAGAGATTTAAAGTGTCATCATTTTCAGTCCTGGTTTGGGAAACAGTAACTCACAGATGTTCTGTGGATCTTATATTCTTCAGTTTAAATCACTACAAACATGTATAGGTATGCAGTGTGGTGCACATGCATGCGAGGAGGCTTAAGATCCATAAGTAGCATCTGTCAGGTGTTTCCATGGTCATTATGAGATTACTAGACACAGCCAATGTGAAGCCATGTTTCCATCTGTTACCAGCTAAATATCTATGTTTTATGCATTCACTCGCTCCTCAGATGTTGTTGGTGTGTTCATGAGCTTTAAATCATGATGTGGAAACAACATGGACACTACAAAGATGTGTTGTATTTTACTCATAAAATTACTCATTGTACTCATACAATTCTTTTTTTGACAGATCTGTAAAACTGAGTTTCTCCACAAAGAATCACACAAAAGCACAACTTTAAATTAGGGCTGTCAAAGTTAACGCGATAATAACACCAATTTGTTTTGACCCTTCTAATTTCTTTAACGCATTAACACAACTTGCAATATTTATTTATCCTCCTAAAAATCCACTGGGCCGATCTTTTGGAGGTTGAAGCGGGCTCAGTTTAAAAGCTAGAGTGAAGATACTGGGGTCATATGAAACTAGAGGAATCCATTGGTGCCAACCATGTCATACTAACTCGTCGATAAGGAGGCTAAATAGCGCTCCAAACTTGCGCTAAATTCTGCCGAGGAAAAACTGGCATGGCCTTTTTCAAAGGGGCCCCTTGACCTCTGACCTCAAGATATGTGAATGAAAATGGGTTCTCTGGGTACCCACGAGTCTCCCCTTTACAGACATGCCCACTTCATGATAATCACATGCAGTTTGGGGCAAGTCATAGTCAAGTCAGCACATTAACACACTGACAGCTGTTTAGGGATGCACCGATCTGACTTTTTCAGTCCCGATAGCGATACCTGGGCTTTGGCCGATACTGAGTACCAATCCGATACCAGTGTTTAATTAATAAGATGTAGCTGTCTCTGGCTTCCTCCCACAGTCCAAAGACATGCAGGTTAATTGTTGACTCTAAGTAGGTAGGTTTGAATGTGAGCATGAATGGTTGTCTGTCTCTATGTGTCAGCCCCGGTTTGATCTGGCGACCTGTCCAGGGCGTACCCCGCCTTCGCCCAATGTCAGCTGGGATCGTCATGAAACATGTTTAGTTAGTTCACCCTCGAGGCTCCTGCTGCCGCGTCTGTTGTTGTTGCAGACGGAATGATGTTTATCTATTGTTGTTTGCTGTGTTGTTCAGGAGCATGATGTGGAGACGGCCCACGGTGTGCTGCACGTCACCATGAGGGGCGTTGCTAAGGGCAACCGACCCACAATCCTCACCTACCATGACATCGGACTCAACCGTGAGTAAATACGCACACATACACATTTACAGTCATCATAACACAGAGTTACTGTACAGAGAAAACATCAATGAGAAACAAGGAGTTAATGCAGCGCTTGTATGTGTTTCTCTCTGTTTGTGTTTCTGTGTGTGTGTGTGTGTGTGTGTGTGTGTGTGTGTGTGTGTGTGTGTGTGTGTGTGTGTGTGTGTGTGTGTGTAGATAAGTCTTGTTTTAACAGCCTGTTTAACTACGAGGACATGCAGGAAGTGACTCAGCATTTCTCAGTTCTGCATGTTGATGCTCCAGGACAGCAGGAGAACGCTCCGGTGTTCCCAGCCGGGTAACACACACACACACACACACACACACACACACACACACACACACACAGTGACCTGATCAGAGGAAGGAAAATAACAACCTCAGGGAGTAAAAGCCTCCTGTGTAACATTAATGGCTTTAGATAAAACAAACACAAAACAAGTTTAACAAAGGCACTCCATCAGGCAAAGCAGTGCCTTTGTGTTTCTGGTGTCACGGTACCTACATTTTAATCTCTAGAAACTAGGTCTGTCAAATCGATTAAAATTGTTAATTGCAATTAATCGCAAATTAGTCACACGTGTGTGCTTTGTACATACAAATATTTACATAATTGAACATTAGGTTTAGATGGATTATAATCCAGTTCAAGTAGCTGAAGTGTTTGTTTTCAGTCTCTCTTCTCTTTTAAAATATTCAAACCCACATGTTTACATCCTCCTGAAGTGAAGTGATATTAAAAAAAACTTCCCTGTTTGTTATACGTTTGTCTTGAGACAATAATAATGGTGAAAATATTCATATTGTGTATGTGTGTGTGTGTGTGTAGGTACCAGTACCCAACCATGGATGAGCTGGCTGAGATGCTGCCGTCTGTCCTGACACAGCTTCAGTGAGTCTGTGGTCTTCTTTGCAATGCATGATGGGTATTTTAGTAGGAACGGATAGTTTGTTAGTTCACTCTGATTGTGTGCATGTTTGTGTGTGTTGTCATCAGGGTGAAGAGTGTGATTGGTATTGGCGTTGGAGCTGGAGCCTGCATCCTCACCAAACTGGCTGTGAGTATACCCCCCCACACACTTAAGAAAGAGAACTTAAAGGGCGGGATGTGGATGGGAGCAGCAGAAAAATGTATTTTAGACACCTAAAAAAATCAATATCAGTTTAAGTGTACTCTACATTTAGAATATTTTCACCACTTTACCTTGCCGTCAGACAGCCCTTTCTGACGGGGAACTGAAGTCATTATATCGCTGCCTTCAAAGCCACCAGACTCCATTCACAAAAACAGTAATTTTACCACTCAGAACACGGGAGTTGCTGGTCTACCGCTGCATCGATCAGTTAGTTTGTTTGTGTTATTGTGTGACTTTCTGATCTGAACTAACGTGGCGTCCACAGAAGTACATCGCTTAGCTTCCTGCCAGTACTCCTGTCTGCTTCTCCAAACTGGGAGCACGCCGACCGCCATCTAAGTTACTGTATGTAGCGTTAACACACTGACTATAAGGATGTATATATACTGTACATGATATAAAAACCTAAAACAAAGAATGGACCCGCCCTTGATGATGATGATGATGATGATGATGATGATGATGATGATGATGATGGTACTTCCTGTTGTGTTTCAGCTGAATGAGCCCACTCTGGTGGAGAGTTTAGTTCTGATCAACATTGACCCCTGTGCCAAGGGCTGGATGGACTGGGCTGCCTCTAAGGTGTGTCTCTCTCTCACACACACACACACACGCGCGCGCTCAAAGCTATACTATACAGCTTTAAATCAACTTCCAGTTTTGTTGACAAAATACTGTAAATTAGATATTAAGAGCAAGAAAGCTGACAACAGTTTGACAAAATAATCTTAACTCTAGGTCCACTTAAGAGGTTTTTCCAGGGCTTTTAACCGCATCTTATAGCAGTGATCAGCAAATGGAGTTTGCACACATGTCACAGAGTTCAGTTGTCGTCAGGGGACCTCAGTTGATGTCTAAGCCATGAATTCAACTGAAATGTCAGCTGACTTGTAAGCACTAAAAGAAGTTTTCAGTTTAAGTGTAATAGAAGGCAGATGCTGAAGTGTAATGTAAGTAGTCCGATCAGTTGAACTGTTGAACTAAAGAGTGAGATTTAGTTGAAGTGTATGTTGACATGTAGAAACTGTTGATGAGTCTGTGCTGAAGTATGATATTAAAATGTGATTTTATTTTGTTTCCTGCAGCTGAGCGGCTGGACGAGCAACTTGGTTGACATGATCATGGGGCACCACTTCAGCCCTGTGAGGACAAACTAGCTTTACCAGAACCATAGCTTTATAGCAACAATCTGTGAATCTCCACTGAGCTGTGAACTGTCTTTGTGTGTGTGTGTGTGTGTGTGTGTGTGCAGGACGAGTTAACAGAGAATAAGGAGATCATCCAGACGTACAGACTCCACATCTCTCAGGATATACCGCAGGACAACCTGGCCATGTTCTACAACAGCTACGACAGGTAGTAAACAAGTCAGCTATTTGGGGAACCATGTTGGCTATTATTAGGAATTAAGTAGGAGTGCTGAAAAAGACCGGGAACAAAATATTACAGCTTAAAGGGTAACTTTGGTATTTTTCAACCTGGACCCAATTTTCCCATGTGTTTGTGTCTAACAATATTTGAAACTGGTCCAGTATTGAGGGAGTGCGCTGCAACCAGCAGCCACTAAACTGGCTGTAATGTAATCCCTCGGGGCAACTCCTCACCGTCAATGTACGTAGACTAAAGTGCTTGTTTTTGCTTGTTTATGGAAAGGACCCTACAGAGAAATGAAACATTGTTCTTACCTTTCGCTTGATCCGATCCGTTTGTTATTTTGTCTCGCTTAAGAGGAAGTCTCGCTGTGAAATTTTGCGTCGCCTCCACGTTGTTGAAATCATCTAAATTACATAAATTACATTGAAAATCTTTTCGATAACACCAAAGGCTGGCCCACACTGAAAGATTTTTTAAATCTTAAAAGATGTGGAAAATGTGAGAGAGCCCACACATAACGACATGTTCTGTTAAATTTAACAGTTTTGTTCCTGTGCCTGGAGTATATTTATTGAAGTGTGTGTGTGTGTGTGTGTGTGTGTGTGTGTGTGTGTGTGTGTGTGTGTGTGTGTGTGTGTGTGTTAGTCGTACTGAGCTGCAGATGGAGCGGCCGCTCCCTGGTCTGAATGAAAACACAGTCACCACACTCAGGTAACATTTATTCATTCTTTACTATCTCACAATTATAC
>CAKAOI010028108.1:0-27500 GCA_916701655.1 Sebastiscus albofasciatus | reverse complement strand
GTGTGCGTGTGCGTGTGTGCGTGTGTGCGTGCGTGCGTGTCTGCATGCTGTTGATCAGCTGATCACATTGATTGATTTTTTATTTCCTCTGCAGTGAAAGTTACCAGCAGGCTGTTGCTGCATGCCAACACACTTCAGCTCCGTTCACACTGCAGACACATTTATATCTGACGGTGTTGAACTGCTCATGTCTTCTGTAGGATCAAACTCACATCCCATAATAACATGAACTGAGCGCTATGAGAAGAGGAACAATAACAGAAGATATCATATCATTTTTTGTTCAAACAAAAACACCTTTTTACCACTATGGGAATCTAACATGCCCCTAATGCCTACTTCACACTACACGACTTTAGCCCTGATTTTGTTCTTGTGGCTTTGAAGAGAGCATAGATGACGGCTTCAGTTCCCCGTCAGGATAAGGACCTCATACAACCCCACTGAGAAACACCCGAACTATCCCTTTAGAATCACACTGAACAGAAAATGTGGAATATTTGGAGCTTCAGTGTGAACGGAGCCTCATCAGATTTGAATCTAGCTGCTCAGTCACAGTGTGGACGATTCAAATCAGCGCATGCTGGTTGGACAGTGAATGATCTGCTGTCATACAACCAGCCCCCCTCACCCTTCCCCACATATGAACCAGCTCCACATTGATGGTTTCTGTTACTAACACATTCATGTCTCTGTCGCCCCCCCTCCTCCCCCACCCCTAGTGCCCACAGCTGGTATGACCCGGCTGGTTCGCTCCAGGACTCACTCTGCCTCCAGCGTCGGCTCCACGGACGGCGTCCGGAGCCGCAGTACCACCAACACACTGCCAGAGGGCGCTAGCTCCACCACCCCCGGACTCACGGCAGAACGCACCATTGAAATGACTGCGTAGGACTGTTCCTGTTCTGTTTTCTCTCTCTCTTTACTCTTCTTCTTCTTTTTCCTCCTCAGATGCTGTTTGCACCTGGAACTTTCCTCTGTGTAGAACGAACAGTTCTATGTTGTAGTTGTTCTTCCCAAAGAAAAAGGTCACATCTAACATCATATAAAGTAGAGAAACACCCTTAAATATCTTTAGATTTGACCACTTTCATAAACGGTCCGGTGTCGGCCATGTTGGCTCTATTACCCCGTGTTTTTTAGGATGCTGACGTCCGTTCGTACTTTCATTCCCTCCTCCCTGGAGCCATGCGGTCTGTCGTGGTGACGCTGTAGATGTAACTGTACACAGAGTTCAGCTGGTTCATATTTACATACAGTTGTGTTGTATTTCTTCAGACCGGATCATTATTTCTCTTTAGTTTGGTCCTGATTCCTTCTTTTTATTAATATTATAACCATTATTTTATTATGACGTTATGTTGTTGATGGTGGTGGTGTTGCTATGAAGCTCGTCTCTGAAACAATTAACTCTTTTCATACCCATGAAATTGCGGCAACTTTAAGGGAATATTTCATCAAATAATGTGGGTGTACTTGGTCTAAAAATAGTTTTTAATATCAGTTATGCCGCTGCTACGGAAGCCCAGAGAGGAATGTGAGAAAAAAAATGCTTTTGATCCATTTTCTTAGTCTGATCTAAATAGTTTTCTCTCCTGTGTTTATGACTTAAGGTGACAGGAGCAAAAAAAGGTTTTGCCAGGATCATTTTTCTGTTTGTTGTTGTGCCACCTGACGACAAAAAACTTAGCAAAGTGTTTCTGGCAAAACTTTATTTTCACCTGTTCTTAAGTCATAAAGGAGAAAAAAAACTATATAGATCAGTCTTAGAAAATTAAATATCAAATTATATATAGATTTTTTTCTCACTTGTCTCTCAGGGCTTCCGTACCCTGGAATGTCTGACAAAAGTTAAATAATGAGTAAACAGGAATTTGATGGAAGACCTGATGTAACAACAGTAAAAAATATCTATAAAAACTCAAATATTAAACTACACAAATGTAAAACAATCTGACAGTTAGTGTAACCAAACTTCATAACAGTGAAGCGATCATTCTGTTTTGAATGAGAAACTTTCTACTCTGCTATCGTCCTTTCAAACAGCTCAAATATCTCTTCAGTAGCTGCGTCACCAGCAACTTTTTCCTCCAGATACAACTTGAGGAAAGGGCGACTGCCGCTCGTAGTAGATTTTTTCTGTGAACGTGCAGATTTTTGTCTGGTATTCCAGGCTTCAGAGGGTACGTACTTTAAGGTGAACTGTTGCTTTATCCTCTAACCTCTTCCTCCGATGGGGATCCTGAAAGCGACCCGTCACCTCGTGTGTTCCTTCTCTGTTACTGTACATGATGTAGTTTCGGTCGAGCTGTGACTGAAGCCGCCCTGCTCTCTGTTCATTAGGCCCGTCAACAGCATGCTCGTTGTGGAGTTTTGGCATGAAAACTGTACAGTGGTATCAGTCTAGTGAGTAACTGAGATGTTGTTCAGCTGTGAACCTGCCTCTCTACTCAGAGACGGGAAGAAAACACCTCCACGTCAAAATAATACACAAGTTTAAAACTTGAACTTCTTCCACATTTTGTTGTTGTTGCAATTTTTTTTTTCTCTGGACTGAAAGATACCAGCAGGGTTATTGATTGTTATTATACAGACTGATGAGTCTGACTGTAAGCACTTGTTTGGCTTCAGTGACATTGATTTGATGAATTGCACTTTAACTGTCACTGTGTGTTGGAGAAGACGATGACATTCGGTCAGTCAGAGCTGTGACATCTGGCGGACATGTTGCTCGTCCTGCTGAGGTGGTTACTGTAGTTTCAGGCAGTGATACTAAAGTTGTCTTGCCCCCTGCTGGAGGACTGAATAACAAAGCAGGAAATAAATCATGGTATTTGGTAGCAGACTTCATGTCGACTCTCTGCGGCCTATTAGAGCCATTGTAGATTCAAAAAAATATATATTATGGAGCCGGGGCAGGGGGGGAATATTCAGAGAAAACAATTCCAAGAGCAAAGTGGTAAACTCACAAATTTACAAGAAAAATAACTCAAATCAGCAGGTTGTTTTCTTCGGAATAGGCCCAATTCAGATAATATTAAATTTTTTTCTCTTAAATTTGAGATTTTTTTTCTCGTAAATTTACCACTTTAATCCCAAAATCAAGTTTTTTCTCGTAAATTTACCACTTAAATCTTAGAGAATTTCCGGGTTTTTTCCACGCAACTTGGATTTCATAATCTCTTTGACATTAGACTTTGAGATCACAATCTAAAGTTTTTTTCTCGTAAATTTAGAATTTTAGTCTTGGAATATTACCCGTCTCTTCGTAATTTATTTTTACTTTTTACCTACAGCGGCCCTAATATGCCGTCGTATATTTTGAGATTTCTGAAGTCATCAAAGGTTTCCTGACAACCCCCTGGAAAAAAACTAAAGACGTGTTCATGCTGTAAACTTAACGAGGGGTTTTCTGAACGGTCGACCCACAAACTGTAACTCTGGTTCACGCAAAGTCAAATATATATTCTATATATACATATATACACTAACTGTAACTCTGCCGTCTGTTACTGTTCTTAATATTTATTACAACTATTACTTTTGAGATTTGTACTGAATCATTGGTAGCTGTTACTGAGTTTGTTGTTCCATGACTTTTAATGTAAACAAGGTTTGTAATGAAATAAAGCTCGTTAATCCAAAACGGTAGTTTGACCTGAATATTCTGCAGAGGTGGAAGAAGTATTCAGATCATTTACTTTAGTGAAAGTAGCAATACTACCAAATACAAATACTCGATTACCTCAGAAATGGTAAGAAGGAAAGAGCGTCAGTGTGAGGCAAGCTAATGTGGAGGATGGAACCTGCCAAAATAAAAAATAAATTAATAAATAAATAAATGACTCGATAAATGAATAAATATGTCATTAAATTTAGCAAAATAAGTAGTTAAAAGAAATGCAGCCATTAATTCATTGATAAAATGTGACATAAATTGATATTGTTTTTAATTTGCTTCTTTATTTATCTTTGTTTTAATTCTGTTATTTACTCCTGTTAAATTTTCCCTTTTATTAATTTTCAAATTTATTTAAGCATTTATATTTTTATTTTTAAATGTATTTATTTATGCATATTTTTACCTTATTATTTCTCCATACTTATTTCTTTATTCTCTTCTTTACACATTTCTGCCTCATTATGTAATTGATGTGGCTGTCACTCAGCGTTTGTCATCATGGGGTCAGAGTGCAGATAAAAGATCGACTATATGCTAGCCAGCTGGCTGCACTCCAGTCTTCATTTCGGGCTCCGTACAGCAGGTCGTTGGCCTGCTGCTGCCCGCCCCCGCCGCTGCCTCGTACCAGTACAGATGTGCGGATCAACCATCTGAAGCTGAACTGTTTTGCGGACCCATCATTAAACTCCTCCCCGAGGTTTAGCTTTTATTAATTTAAAAATATATACATAAATACATATAAGGGAAAATTAAACAGAAGAGTAAATAAATAAGGGAATTAAAAAAGAAATATCAATTTATGTCACATTTTATCAATCTATTAATGGCTACATTAATTTTGAATATTATTTTTGTAACATTTAAAGACTCATTTATGGAGTCATTTATTTATTTTTGATTTTGGCAGGTTCCGTCCTCCATAAGTTGACAGTCAGTAATGGGTGAAATTAAGCAGTCCTTTATACTTATGGGTAAAAACCAACATGAAACATGTCAACTCTAATAAATGAAAAGATGATTTATTGTCTCTAGATTTTTTTACATTATTTTGCTTCCACAGGCGAACACAAAATGTCTGCAGTGACGTCAGGTTGAAACAAGTGCAACAGATGAACCCAGATGAACACTGATGAGCCGATCACCTGATCAAAAACATCATCAGGTGTGAGATGCTGTCCAGAGTTAACTGTTAACTATAACGTGCAGCTCCTTCAGCATGAAACACAGAAGAGACCGGCGCTGTGGGGAGGCAGCAGCAGGTTTAGAAAGATAGTGGTGGTGGTCGAGGGGTTTTGTTGAGTTCAGCTGGCAGCAGGGGGCGCTGTCTTGCTGCAGAGTCGACCCAGCAGACCGGCCATCTGCAGCAGCGAGTTCACACCTTCAGACACCCTCATGTGAGTGTAACCGATCTCCTGCAGACAGAACCAGATGAAGATTACCACCAAATCAGGTGAGAAGTTCAGTTTGTGAGTAAAGTTACACATTCTGTTTGTTTTTGATCTCACGGTCAGGTGTTACTAATGTGCTGTGAAAGTAGAAAAACAGACTTGTTTGCCTGGAAGATTATCTCCAGCAGGTTAATGGAACAGATCATGTTCGGAGCTGGAGTTGAGATATTGTTAGCCTAGCTTAGCACAAAGGCTGCGGGGCGGAGCTCTGCCTCACCTTGATGAATTCCAGTTTGAGATACTCGGCCATCTGGTACGCCTTGCAGACCCTGAACATGTTCCCGATGATGTCCTCTGGAGAGTAGCCCAGCGCCCACAGCTGCTCCATCACCTTGTAGGCCTTGTCGATGTCCCCGTCCACACAGTTTCCCAGCATGCCTTTCACCAGCAGCGGGTGAGGCTCGTCGCACACTTTGAAGACGTTCTCACTGTTGATGCAGCCGAAGCCGGCGTTGGTGGACTGCAGGTTGTTCAACGCCTGGAAACGCAGGGACAGGAAGTCAGCAAAAAGACCATGCGCCTTTGAGCCGAGCACCGGACTCTAAAGCCTCACCTGTCTCATGTCTCCCTGGGCGGTGAAGATGACGGCCTCCAGCCCGTCGTCAGACACTGACAGCTGCTCCTTCTCTACCACCTCCTGCAGCCGGGCCAGGATCTGTTCGTCGGTCAGTTTGGAGTAACGCAGCACCGCGCAGCGAGACTGGATCGGCTCGATGATCTTATCGGAGGCGTTGCAGGCGAGAGCGAAGCGCGTCGTCTTTGAGTAGATCTCCATGATCCTCCTCAAAGCCTGCTGAGCTCCGTCTGTCATGCTGGGAGGAGGATAAAGGAGACATCAAACCGCCACCAGAGCAGATCGTTACGAATGATCATCTTTAGTGTCCAAGGTCATTTCAGCCTTGGAATCATGTCATATCAGGAGCACAGCCAATAGGAACGCTCTCTCTCTGAAATTACCTGTGATTGGCCAAAGTCTCCCGTCACAGGCTAGATTTCTTTAAAGTCTGAAAACAGAGCCATGAGGAGGTGCAGAAGTCTAGTTTTCTCTCAGAACACTTGAATTACAATATGCTGAAAGGTTATTATGGAATTTTTGCCCAATGATGCCAAAAATATACTGCCTACTGCAGGTTTAATTAGTTTCATCTTTGTCATTGAAAAAACAACAATATACCAAAACATTGCCTATTTATAAAACACTAAAATCAGGATAAATGAGGCAATTTGCAAAAAAAAAGGAAATAATACAGCATATTGCGCTGTTGAGCAAATCATTATCACTGCAGGGGAAATTCCTTCACCGCAACAGCCCTACGTCTCACCTGTCGGCTTCGTCAAGGATGATGATCTTGTGTCGTCCTTTGGGCAGCGTGACTTTCTGCTGAGCAAACATCTTGATCTTGTTCCTCACCACTTCAATTCCCCTGCAGACACAAACAGCAACAGTCACTAACACCCAACATTGATTAAAGCCAGTATGTGTTGGTTTCATTCTTGACCTTGGAAATAATCTGAGCCTCAACGTCCACTTACTGGCATCAAATGTCACCGTTTCTATTTCCAGCAGGAGTCTCACCTTTCGTTTGAAGCGTTGAGCTCCAGCACGGCGTCCTTCATGGAGGCTCCCAGAAGTTGTCGGGCCAAACACAGGATGCTCGTGGTCTTTCCTGTGCCTGGAGGACCTGGATCACAACAGTCAAGATAGGATTAGTTCTCTCTCTTTAAAAGGGACTGTTTGTAACTTCTTATACGTATTAATCACCCGGGCATATGCGCGCTCGCATATGTGCGCTCGCGTGGGCTATGCTGTTCAGACTCAGACTCCAACACAAACTACACGGAAGCACCAAAACCGCAAAGTCATATCTAGTGAAGCCCGTCTTGCAAAACAGTGTTGGCCGCGGTCGCAGGACGTGGGGGAGACCGTAGCTTTGGTCTCCAGGGCTGGAGTCTCTGCTCCTCTGCCTGCTTGCCTTCACCCAGCTCGCTCGACTCTCACGTGCATGCTAGCACACTACACACTGCAGAAGACTTCGTAGCTCTGAGAATATCTAGTGAATGTACAGTGGACGTTTGTGCAGAAATAACTGCTGCAGCTCCTCCAGACCAACAGAGGTTTCCCGTGTGTCTTGTGAAGTGACGGAGCTCCGCAATGAGAAACGTTATCATCTCCCCGGTGTCTCCCCTGTTCCCTCCGACCACGGCTGAGGCTGAAGCAGGAAAAGCCAACACTAGGATCAGCAGTGATTCATGGAGAGACCTTTGTCTTGTCAGCTAACATTACTGCTAAGCAGGTGAAATATAGAGTGATATTGTGGTTTTAGCTGATGTGTGTCACCTCACTGTGTTGAGCGATGCTCGTTCATGTCTATTTAGAGCGAGCACAAGCGCTTTCCAGCATCACAGTTCCATAGTGCAAAACATGTTAGTAGTGCAAAGTACAAAAAATTATACCACATATAAAAATACAAGGAGAAGAAGAAAAACTGTTAAAACTGACTATTAAAAAAGTGAATATAGTGCAGAAGAGACTGTATATAGTGCAGGGTAACTCCAGTAGCTAGTCTATGAAAGTCATTATTATCTGTCCTGCAGACCGTCCTCTCCCTAAGAGGTGTTGTACATACATAATATGCTATATGCTATATAATAACTGTAGAGTATATAAATGTTCAGTCCTGACTGACCTGCGATGATGATGTTGGGGACGTTTCCCTCTCTGGAGAAAACCTCCAGCCGGCTCACCGTCTCCCCGTTCCCCACGATCTCCTTCAGCCTCAGCGGACGGTACTTCTCCACCCAGGGCAGCTCGTAGGAGCCGCCGGAGCTCTTAGCCGAAGCTTCTCCGGCTCCTGTGTCCGCCTGCTGCCCGCTCTCTGTGGGTTTCTGCCCGCTCTCTGTGGGTTTCTGCTCCGTCTCCATGTCCATGATGAGTTTCTCTCTGTTGTTGCTGCTGCTGGCTGTCAACCCGCGCGGAACTTTTCCCTCCCTGACAACCACGTTACAGTAAACTGACGCCTCATTGGCCGAGCGTTTATTGGTGACGGCGCTGGTTGACCGAGAAGAACTCGCTGAAATCTCGCGATATTTACAACCACAACAGAAATAAAATACAAAAAATATTCCAAATATATTAGTATTTCAATAAATGTAATGCCAATAAAATAAATGAATCTTTTATTATTAACTTAATAATTATTTTAACAAAATGTAATGTCCACAAATCTAAATTTAATAATTTAATCAAGCAATACATGAAAACTATGTTCTCTAAAAACGTTTTATTTGTTAATTAACATAAGATATTGTAAAAAACAAGATGCATCAGCTAACACAGTAAAAAAAGAGCTAAACAAAGAGTAACAAAATATGAACCATTTAAATAGAAGGAAGTATAAAAATAGGAGCAGTATATACAGTATTGACAATAAATAGACTATTAGCAAAATTGCACAAGTGGGAAATGATATTGCACAGTGAGAATGAATGAATAATTTATTTTATTTATATTACTTTTATACTGTGGAATATATTACTGATTTTTTTGTAATAAAAAATCTGAGCTCTCTAAAAACAAGAAGGCTATCAAGACAATACATTTGTGACAATAATTTATTCCAATTGTTTAACAGGTTGTATACATTTTTTTATAATTTTGTTTCAAATATTTTTATTAGAAAGCATGTGCATGTCAGTGATACAGACTTCTGTGGGGTGTGTATCATGCCTCATTTTTTATACATATCAACAAAAACAGACACTACTAGGAACTAAGGGCAAACAAAAATGGAGACAAGCAAATACAAAGAACATAAGTAGTTAAAGGAAAAAAAACAAAAAACAAAACGAAACAAAAAATAAATAAATAAATTGTATAATGTTTATACTGTGAAATATATTTACTGATTTTTTGTAATGAAAACTGAACATATTTATGTAACTATTGTATTTAATAAATTTTAAATAAAATATATATATATGTATATATATATATATATATAAAAAATTAAATACAAATGGAAAAGTGCGCGGAGGCCGGAAGTCGTCATCATCCAAGTGTAAATCACTTCCTACTTCCGCAAACACAGCTCCGTGTAGCTTCCCCGTTTATCGGTTGTTCAATGCGGTGGTTGACTTCTGCCTTTCCGTCTCCTGAACCCTATTTCATATTTACAACAGCTCCAGTACATTTATGAGTGATTGATTAAATTGTCCCCTGACATAATTATTGTTTTTTTGTTAAATTTTCCTTTATTTTTATTTTATTTTATTATAATTGTTTGAAAACTAAAATAGCCCAAAATGATAAGATTATTTAGACATTTCAAATTTATTCCAATTGTTTAACAAACCCCGATTTTTTTTAATTCATCTTTACCTTTCCTTACATTTTATATATTGTACAATTTACATTTATTTATTTAAAATGATTTTTTTAAATTATTATACTATTTGTATACTGTGAAATATATTAATTTTTTGTAATGAAAAATCTGAGCTCTCTAAAAACAAGAAGGCTATCAAGACAATGAATTTGTACACCTCCTTTAATGTATTTGTATGAATGAATAATGTCATCTGGCTTTGTATATTGTCCCCTGTCATATTACTTTTTGTTAAATTTTCATTTATTTTTTATTTTATTTTATTGTGATTGTTTGAAAACTCAAATAGCCAAAAAATATTAATTACTACAAATGTATTCCAATTGTTTAACAAACCTCGGTTGTTTTTTTGTTTGTTTTTTCTTTTTATTCATCTTTTCCTTTTCCTTACATTTTATATATTGTACAATTTGTATTTATTTATTTAAAGGGACTGTTTGTAACTTCTTACACGTATAAATCACCCAGGTCGGTGTCCCATGCGCCCTCATGTATTTTTTTATATAATTGTTATACTGTGAAATATATTTACTGATTTTTTGTAATGAACAATCTGAACATTGTAAATAAAATATATTTAAAAAATAAAAATACAAATGTAAAAGTACGCGGAGGCCGGAAGTCGTCACCACCCAAGCCTGAACCACTTCCTACTTCCGCAAACACAGCTCTGTGTAGCTTCCCCGTTTATCGGTTGATCAATGCGGCGGTTGACTTCTGCCTTTCCGTCTCCTGGCCCCCATTTAATATTTACAACAGCTCCAGTACATTTATGAGTGATTGATATTAAAGCATCATCAATGACGGCCAACAGCCGCCGCTGCTCCGCCGCCGAGCCTCCGGGCCTGGAGACCCAGCGGCGGGAAATCGAGTCTCTGCTGCGGGAGAGTGAGCTCCGCGCTGGGGACAGTTGGTGAGCGTCCGCCCGCACACACACACACATACACACACACACACACACACAGTGACAGGGCTAACCGTTAGCATCACACGGTTAACGTTACCTAACGGTTATTAACGGGCGTTCAACGGCACGAGTCGAGCCGTTAGGGTGTCGGTCGGTGTGAGAGTGTTTAACGTTACTCTGTGTTGGGTGTTAGCCGCCGTTAGCTCATGCTAACCAGGCAGCCGTTGAACTGACCGTTAGCCGACGCTGCTAACACTGCTAATGTTAGCCTTGTCAACCAGCTGTGATGAGGCGTTCATGGTCCACTCGTAAGCTTCCACTTTTGTTTTCCATTCAACCAGAGCTCCAGTTTAGTTAGTTCCTGGTGGAAGACAGGTGGAAGATTCAGATCCTTTACTGCAGTAAAAGTACTAAGATAATATAATATATTCTTGTGCCAGAGATTGCTCAAAAATACAACAAAATTACAACATGTTTATAAAAGTGTATAAAATAAAAAAGTACTATTTCTAGCACCAGTGCCTAATAGAGTAACAATTAAGTAAGATACAGAAACAAACAAACAGAAAAATAAGTAATATTGCACATGTTGGACATTAATATTGCACACGAGTATGTAAAAAGTAGTATCTGGGCAGAGGTGGAAGATTCAGATCCTTTACTGCAGTAAAAGTACTAATACCACACTGTCAAAATACTCTATTACAAGTAAAAGTGTTTATTGTTAATTTGTTTTGCACAATTTAAGACTATAACCAGCTGTGACAAGGTGTTCAGGGTGGACTCGTAAGCTTCCACTTTTGTTTTCCATTCAACCAGAGCTCCAGTTTATTTCCCTCTCATGTTTGACATCTGGTGGAAGAGCAGGTGGACGATTCAGATCCTTTACTGCAGTAAATGTACTAATACCACACTGTGAAAATACTCTACTACAAGTAAAAGTGTTTATTGTTTATTTGTTTTGCACAATTTAAGACTATACAACTCGTAAGGCAAGGCAGCTTTATTTGTATAGCATCTATCACCAACAGGGCAATTCAAAGTGCTTTACATAAACGTTCAAGGACATTGCGACAAAGTGCAAAAGAACATTAAGATATAATTAAAACTGACTTAAAAACATTAAAGATTAGAAAATAAAAACAAGCTCAAAAAGGTAGGATAGAAGCTAAAATAGAATATAACACACAAGAGTAAAAGCTCTAGTGTAGTATAAGCTTCCACTTTTGTTTTCCACCAGAGCTCCAGTTTATTTTTCTCTGACATTTGACATCTGGTGGAAGAGCAGGTGGAAGATTCAGATCCTTTACTGCAGTAAAAGTACTAATACCACACTGTAACCACAAGTAAAAGTGTTTATTGATTATTTGTTTTGCACAATTTAAGACTATACAACTCGTAAGGCTAGGCAGCTTTATTTGTAGAGCATCTTTCAGCAACAGGGCAATTCAAAGTGCTTTACATAAACATTCAAGAACATTAATACATAATTAAAACAGTTATAAAAACATAAAAAACATTTAATATTAGAAAATAAAAACAATCTAAAAATAAAAGCTAGGATAGAAGCTAAAATATAATACAACACACGAGTAAAAGCTGTAGTGCAGTATAAGATCATTATCTGGTTTTACTGCAGTAAAAGTACTAATACCACACTGTGAAAACACTCTATTACAAGTAAAAGTGTTTATTGTTAATTTGTTTTGCACAATTTAAGACTATAACCAGCTGTGATGAGGTGTTCAGGGTGGACTTGTAAGCTTCCACTTTTGTTTTCCATCCGACCAGAGCTCCAGTTTTTGTCATATTTTATGTCACGTTTGACATCTGGTGGAAGAGAAGTGGAAGATTCAGATCCTTTACTGCAGTAAAAGTACTAATACCACACTGAAAATACTCTACTACAAGTAAAAGTGCTTCTTTCAAAACTCTGTCCTGAAGTCTCAAATGTCAAAACACAAGAAGAGGCTGAGTATTTTTTGGTGGTTCAAAATACCACTAATATAATAAAGCATCAGTGTTGCCAGTTTGCCATTGGCAACCATTTTGAGAAATTGGCAACCAATTCTTGGCCTTTGGTGTGACTGATGGCAACCACTTTTTAACATATAAAAAGTAGGAACAGGAAAACTTGCACCCTTAAATAAATATATTTTTAATATTTGTTGCATTAGTGATATCTAAATATTGCTGTTACAGTCAGAACTGGAATGAGACAAAGCGGCATGTGTGTTGGTTGCACAGGCATCTGTTTAGAGACAATGGCGAAGCAAATGAAGTTGTTTGACTATGGGGTGAAAAGTTTGACTAACCCGTCAACATGAGCAGGTTCTGATTTGTTTTCTCCAGCAGCGTTTCCACTGAAGACACACTGAAGTGATGTATGTGTTTTCTAGGGGTGGGGAAAAAATCAATTCACCTATGTATCGCGATTTATTTATTTTTTAACGATTTTGAAGGGTTAGGGCAGGGTCCGAAATTAACTTCCTTCACTTCCTGCCACTGTGGCAGGCAAGTGTTTTTTTGTCTGCCACTCAGACATTTTTGTCTGACACTTTTGAAATCTCTGCTGAATGAACAAAGGGAACTGTATATACAAAATACAAAAAAGGAAATAAGATTGATTGGATTATATTCACCAGAAGTATAAAACATTACATGTCCCTTATGAATTAAAAAGAAAATACAACTAATTTGTGAGGTCAAATTCTTAGATTTTTGGGTTACTGGAAAAGAAATAATAACTAATTCCTGACAGTGACTGACATATTTGATTTCAGGACATCTCTGACTACATACATGCTGAAAATACATTCTTACTGTATTCATTTAGAGATTTTCCAAAGTAAAAGTCCCTAGAAGTGTATGCTTCAACTTTTCCCCATGGTCTAGTGTTAAAAAAGTCGCAATAAATTGTAATATTGAATCGCAATACTTAAAAATGACAATACATATTGAATCAGCGCCCAAGTACCATGATAGTATCGAATCGGGAGATAGGTGAATCGTCCTAGCCCTAATGTTTTCATCTGGATGCTGTCAGGTAGAAAAGTGTAGTGGAAACATGATCAGCCAGATTCTGCAGCACCATGACTAGGCAGGTTTCTGCTGCCGCTGGTACCAAGAGCAGTTTGTTTTGCCTTCACTTGGTTTTATTTTCTATTCAACACTTTTCTAAATCACAGAGTAGACCAGGAACCCTAAACTTGTCAGTACATTCACTTCACAGTAGGGCTGCAACTAATGATTATTTTCATTGGCAATTAATCTGTCGATTATTTTCTCAATTAATCGATTAGTTGTTTGGTCTATAAAACGTGGATCAGTGTTTCCCAAAGCCCAAGATGATGTCCTCAAATGTCTCAAAGATATTCAGTTTACTGTCATAGAGGAGGAAAGAAACCAGAAAATAATCACATTTAAGAAGCTGCAATCAGAGAATTTAGACTTTTTTCTGTTTAAATATTTCTCAAACCGATTAATCGTTCATTAAAATAGTTGCCGATTAATTTTATAGCTAACAGCTAACCAATTAATCGTTGCAGCTGTACTTTACAGGTGCACAGTGTGATAATAAAATACCTAGACCAGATGTGGTTTAACTGCCTGTGTTGTTTGTTTGTTCTTTTTTGATTTGGTGTTTTTGATTTTAGATACACATGCAGTTACAGGAAACCAGATACAGACAGAGAACAGGGTAGACTGATGGAAGGGTTGTTAGATGCTCAAAAAGCTATTATCTTTTTTTATTTTTTACAACGTGGTAAGAAGCAAAGTGGTTATCTGTCAAGCTGTGATAAAAGAATAATGAGACCCAGAACAGAGGAAAGAGGTCTTTAATGGATCGAGACCAAGTGAAGACATATTTCAGACTCTCAGTGAAGTGAAGCGAAACTGTGTCTGTGAAATGAAATGAAATGAAACTGAAAACCAAACCGGCTGAGATTTGGTCACTGGACCAACTGAGTGAGTGTTGCATTTTTGTTTATTAGTTTGTGTTCTTGTTGTTCACTTCCTGTAGAGAAGCCTGACATTTTCATGTTAAATTCAAACTAAAGTGACCTATAATGAAGAGCAGGACTCATGTAAATGAAAACACTTGATGTGTGGAGTGTCTTACGTAAAGCAGTTGTGACTCGCTGAAGAGGTAGAGGTGTTGTTTGTTGTGGTCAAATATGTTATTGTGTAAATGATGGTGTAATACTGATGTCACAATTATCCTGACCAAAATAACTGATTCACGATATTATCCCAATAATCATCAAAATATGCTCAAAGGAAGGGTCCATCTGTGCGCTTGTTCGTTTTTTCTTTTTTCAAATGGATCAATAAGGTTATGAGTAATGTGAACGTTAGCACCAGCTGAGTCAACTTTAGCTGTGCTAAGTTGGGAAATAACTGAAAGGGTTAGTTCGGTGTGGGGTGGTTTGTATACTCCCGTGTTCAGCGAGGTAAAATTACTGTTTTTGTGAATGGAGTCTGGTGGCTTTGAAGAGAGCAGTATAACAGCTTCAGTTCCCCATCAGAAAGGGCTGTCTGATGACGAGGTAAAGCGGCTGTGAATGGGAGCAGCTGAAAAACGTATTTTAGCCATCTAAAAAAAATCAATATCAGCTTAAGTGTATGCTATATTTAGACTATTTTCATCCTTTTCCTCACCATCAGACAGCCTTTTATCGCTTTCTTTCTTCAATGCCGCCAGACTCCATTCACAAAAACAGTAATTTTACCTCGCTGAACACGGGAGTTGCTGGTCTACCGCTGCATCCATCGGTTAGTTTGTTTGTGTAATATAATCAAAACCATACATAATATTTAGTCTTGTGTTATTAATATGTCATTATTGTATTTTATAATAATAATAATTAATAATTTCTGTGTCCGCTGACCATATCGTAACATATTAATTTCAATAGGAAAACTAGCTGGGTGAAAATCATTAAATTAATGTGAAAAGTGAATTTTAAAGTTAACTTCTAGAAGGTGTTCTCACCTGATCATAAAAGGAAATATACCTGCCGCGTTTACTGACATTACTGATGCAAACAAACAAAAAAACAATACTTAAATTCTGGTGTTAATTTTTGTATTAATTGACCTCACACCCAGTTGTTGTGGATCATACCATTAAGAGAGAACGGATTAAAAAAGCAGAGCTCATAGAGTAAGCAGTGGCAGTTATGAGTGTTTTAATAATGTGTGTGTGTGTGTTGCAGGTACGTGGTGGAGCGTCGCTGGTATGAACAGTGGAAGGAGTTTGTGGAAACGGGAGACCAGAACTCGTCGTCCTTTCCCGGTCAGATTGACAACGCTGAGCTGTTTGAGGGTCAGTAAACACCTCGCTCAGCCTCATGACGTCATCACTTGAAAAACACAACTCTTTCCCACAAACTACAAGTCGCTCCTCTGTTTCCTGATACCATGCTGCTCAAACAGACTCATTTCTTCTTCTTCTGTTCTCATCCAAAGAAATTCTTAGTTGACTAACACTCGTATGATTTTGTGGACTCATCGATTAGTTGATTTCAAGGATCGACAGATCTGTGAAACTGAGTTTCTCCATAAAGGATCACACAAAAGCACCACTTTAAATCTTGTGTTTACCAGAGATGTGCTCACAAGTTTCAGCATTCAGCATGAAAAAAGCATAAAAAATGACCAATCGTCTAAGAGGGGGCGGCCTTACAGACACAAAAACTGCTAGTTTCCGCTGATGCCTGGATGACTTGTCATTGCCATTTTCATTTTCATAGTTGTCATAACAGAAGCGTCATTTCTCGATATTTAGAGAGTTACTGGTCAAGTGCCAGTAGTTGTTTCCCTTTCTTGATTTCATCTCATTATAAATAAACTATTAGGGCTGCCCCCTTTCAGTTGATTAGTCATTTTTTATGCTTTTTTCATATTTATTTATAACTCATATTTTAAAGTCGGTACCAAAGTTGACATCGTCTTTTATCAACATCAGTAATCAGTGACGCGTCTCCTGTTTTCAGATCTGGACTCGTACCACCTGAAGGAGCGCCTGGTGGAGAACGAGGACTTTATGTTGGTGCCGGCTGAGGCCTGGCACAAGCTGCTGGTCTGGTATGGCATGGTTGACGGGCAGCCGCCGCTAGAACGCAAGGTAACGTCGCCAGACGCACGCTCGACATGCCAGCCAATCAGATCCTGGTGTCGTTGTTTAGTGGGGGATTTCTGGTGATTCTGGACTACAGTTTAACTGTGTGTGTGTGTGTTTGTGTGTGTGTCAGGTGGTGGACCTGCCCAGCACGCTGAAGGTGGAGGTTTACCCCGTTGAGATCTTCCTCTGTCTCCATAGCAACATGGAGAACGTCATCACCGCACAGTTCAGCCGCGCCGACAGCATACGTGAGTTGATCTGTGTGTGTACATCTGCTGTCAGTCACTCTCTGACAGATAAATGTGGGGAGACTTATAGTCCAGTTCATCCCAAACAGCTGCAACGATTAGTCAACTGAACGATTAATCGTTAAAATAATTCTTCATGCAAAATATTGGGGGTGGAAAATCTATTCACATATGTATCGCAATTTCTTTTTTTTTTTTTACGATTTTGAAATAGATTTTTTAATGCTAGAATCAATATATTTGCTTCATTTGAGTCTATGTGGAGGTAGAAGGATATTACTGCTTTTATTGTTGTAGTCTGAGTAACGTGACGTCATATCCGTTCCGTATCCTTCAACCAAAACAAACCACAGCGAGAGGAGAAAGTAGAAAACGGTGGGGTCTGCGTGGATACGACCTGGACCCTCACATGTTAAATTTTTCACTTTCTCCAAGGACTTGAATCTCATTTAAACATTGTGTTGTGTGTATACATATATATGTGTGTGTGTGTGTGTGTGTGTATAGACTCGATCCAGAGGGTGATGTGTGAGGCCTTCTCGGTACCTCCGGGCTCAGAGTGTCGTCTCTGGATGAAGAGTTCAGACAGCACCTGTGAGCGTCTCAGGAACGTCCACGTGAGCGTGTTGGACGCCTGTTTGAGCTCCGGGATGGTGAGTACACACTCTCTGTTTGACATCACTAATATAATATAATATAATATAGTATACTCATGATCACTGGATCTGCAGATTCATTCAATAACGTTCTCAAAGTGAGAGTCAGGTAGATTGTTTCCACATGATGTCATTTCTTTTCAACCACTAACTTCCTCATAGCACCAAGTTTCCTTTAAAACATACCTCAGAGATACGCTGGAACATGTGTGTGTGTGTGTGTGCGTGTGCGTGTGCGTGTGCGTGTGCGTGTCTGTCAGACGGTGATTATGGAGACGAGAAATGCCGACGGCACCTGGCCGAGCTCCAGACCTCAGATCATGTAAGAACACTATCTGTTTCTCTCTCATTAGTCTTTAATGCTTCACTTTTCTCTTCTTCTCCTTCGTCACTTCCTTCTGTTCATCCCTCCTCTCCTTTCTTCCTATCTGGGGAATTGTCTGTCTTTGTCTTCATTTCACTTTCGGTTTTGTCTTCTCTGAAAACCTCTCTCTCTCTCTCTCTCTCTCTCTCTCTTGCTCTCTCTCCTGGTTTTATTGTTTTTTCTTTCTGTTCTCTGCTCGCTCTCGTTTTCATGTAGTCTGTTTGAAGAAGTAGAGTCCTGCCCTCATGAGATGATCTCATCCAACTCTTATATACCTGTCTCAGAAGCGGTGTGTATTCTGGAGTATAAATCACAAGAAATGTCGGTGCAGAAAGGTCAAACATGTCTCTGCTACATGGATTGTCAACCAGAGAGAACTGTATAATGTCGCTCCACCCCATTTATATAAATGAGGGGAGGCTAAATCAGAGGTTCTTAAACTTTTTGGGGCCACGGACCCCTTACAGGGGAGAAAACTTTCCAAGCACTCCTTCATAATCGTAATGCTGATTAAGCATAATCCTTACTTGGGGTGGGAAAAAAAATGGATTCACCTATGTATCACGATTGTTTTTTTTCTTTTACGATTTTGAAATAGATTTTTTTAATGGCAAAATCGATTTATTTGCTTCATTTGAGTCTCTGTGGAGGTAGAAGGAAGTTACCGCTTTTATTGTTGTAGTCTGAGTAACGTGACGTCATATCCGTTCCGTATCAGTCAACCAAAACAAACCGCAGCGAGCCAAAACAAGAAAGTAGAAAACGGCGGAGGGTCTGCGTGGATACGACCTGCACCCTCACATTTTATATCCAGCGTGGTAAACACTACACATCCAGTAAAGTATGGAAACACTTTGGGTTTCACACATTGCAGGAAAAGCAGAGCTAGACATCACGGCTAAAGCTGCATGCTAACTCTGTCATGGACAGGAAACGTTATCGTATTGCGGTATCGTGTGGTCAAGCCGGCCGTCACTCTCATCTCCGTGGTCAAATGGGCCGACGCTACAACTGTAGAGCAACCATATACTGACATTTATGTTAAATGCATTCAAACGGCCCCGATGGAGCTGACCATGGATGTAGAAAGAGAACGGAGCTGATGGGAGAGCTAGAGACGCACTTAGTTATAGGAAGTAGACACGTGTGACTACGTCCAATTTTAAATTTTTTATATACGAAATACATGTATAGAAATAAGATTGATTAATTTAATACTGGATTAATAGGTAATTTAAAGCTTCATAAACAAGTAAAAAAAACTTTAGTTGGACTTCGTCACAAACAACGATATGATTTTTCTCACTACAACGCTGTTTCCCTGCTGCGTCTTCCTCCTCCTGTTTCCATCTGTAAAGCTGAACTGTCCTGATATCAGTCACATTGAGTCTGATCTGCTGATGACGCCTGTTGTTGGTTGTTCAGGAGGAACTCTGTGGAGGAACAGGACTCGTACCGAGGACAGCCGGGAGTCTGCGGCCTCACCAACCTGGGCAACACCTGCTTCATGAACTCTGCTCTGCAGGTCTGACACACACACACACACGCACGCACATCCAGTTTTAGTCACTGAAAAGTCATTCGATTTTGGTCAAAATGTTTTCTTTCTTAATTTTGTCAGCTATTTTTTTTTTTAATTTAATCTTAGTCACCAGATTATATTCAACATTTCTGTTATTTTAGTCAAACTTATTTTTCATAAAATGTTATTATCTGATGAAAAACACAGTTTGAACGATTAAGAATGCACCTTTGCAGTTTGTTCGTGTCCTCCTGATGGCGCTCATTAATGATGCACGGTTCAGTCACACCCACCGGTCTGTTATGAGAGCTGTAGCTGAGAGATGTAAAAATATGCGTTACTGAACCACCTAAAGCCGACCCGTGCATCTTTGACGTTCACAGATGGGATTTTAACAGACTTCAGGGGTTACAAGGCTTCATGAAACATGCTTTGTGCATAATTAACACCTGGTTGGTGTCAGTGTTCCTCCTCAGATTTACACAGACTGAAACATGAGCAGACTGAGGCTCAGAGCAGCTGAGCTCCTTCATTTTCCTTTGCAACTTTTTAATATTTATTTATAATCTTAATTAATCCGGTAGAGAAGTGTTTTGTCAGGTGTGAGGTCCACAGTGCTTCAGTTTTAAACTCTACTTGGTCTCCTTTTGTTCATCCTAACTCCTCCCATCTCCTTCTGCAGTGTCTGAGTAACACTCCTCCTCTGACGGAGTACTTCCTGCAGAGCTCCTACCTGGAGGAGCTCAACTTCACCAACCCGCTGGGCATGAAGGGCGAGATCGCCGAGGCCTACGCTGACGTCATCAAACAGATGTGGTCTGGGAGGCATTACTCTGTGGTGCCGCGTGTCTTCAAGGTAACAACACCATGTTAAACTCATGAGTTGCTGATTAGACACAGGTAGATCAACTTCATCAAAAAAGAAACAAATATTATTTTGAAGTGTAGCGTATTTTCTAGGCCTCATCTGTCATCTTGCCAACACAAAGAAAACACTAGAAACTCTGCTGTAAGTTGATATTGTGTTTGATGCATTTACAGAAGAGAGACAGCTGATCTCTGATCCGTTCTTCTGTCTGTCAGATGAAACTCGGAACAGGAACAGAGGAGTGAAACTAAACTCCAAACCACAGAGACTTACAGAGGAGATACACTACTACTACTACTGCCACTACTACTACTTTAAACACTACTGCTGTGATTCTATAGTGCAACAAACACCGGATTATGGAGTACGGAGCCCACCAAAATAAAAAATAGATGAATAAATAAATAAATAAATATGTCATTAAATGTAGCAAAATTCTATTAAAATAAATGTTCCTGCAGTCCATTATTAATGACCAAAGCTTAAATCTCAGTCACTATATAACTGTGAGGATAACTGAGACCAACAAACATGTGATGCATTACCTGTCCTGTGTTTTAACGCGTGTCCTAATATCTGTGTTTGTGTGTTTGTGCAGACGAAGGTGGGTCACTTTGCGTCTCAGTTTCTGGGTTACCAGCAACACGACAGTCAGGAGCTGCTGTCGTTCCTGCTGGACGGACTGCACGAAGACCTGAACAGAGTCAAAAACAAGGAGTACATCGAACTACGGGATGCCGAGGGACGACCAGATCAGGTGAGCTGCTCCGATCACACCTGAGAAACAACCTGGCTTCCAGTTTATGGATTTAGTATTAAAAGTAATTTGTTTCTAAGTGGCTGTAAGGCTCCAAACAAATAATGCTCTTCTCATAGCTCACGTTTCCTCTTCCTGTCCCCACAGGAAGTGGCTGAGGAGGCGTGGCGTAACCACCGCCGGCGGAACGACTCTGTGATCGTTGACACGTTTCACGGCCTCTTCAAGTCCACGCTCGTCTGTCCGGAGTGCCACAAGATCTCTGTGACCTTCGACCCCTTCTGCTACCTGAGCGTCCCACTTCCTGTCAGTAAGGAGCGCGTCATGGAGGTCTTCTTTGTCTCTCTGGACCCCTACGCCAAACCTGCACAGGTAACTGTTAATATTTTACTGTTTGATAAATGTGATTGTTTTAAGCTCTAACTGTATGTTACCTCTACTTGAACACTTCCAACATGATGGTAAAGTGTCAGGAAAACTTGAGTGCAGCGACGTGAATACAATTTGAAATGTTTTCTTGTGTGTGTGTGCTTGTGTCTGCAGCATCGTGTTGTGGTTCCTAAAGCAGGAAAAGTGTCTGACCTCTGCTCTGCTCTGTCTGAGATGACCAGCGTACCTCCCACACAGGTCAGTGTGTGATGTGTCAGTCACATTTTGTGATGAAAATGAGAAAATAATGTTGTCACGATACTAAAATTCTGACTTCAGTACGGTACCCTGCCTAAATATCTCCATACCGATACTGAAACGATACCACAATTAAACTCTAAAACATCAGGAAAAGTAATGGAATAATAGATGACAGAACTAAATTATTTTTGTATTAATTAAAAATGTTTAAATGGAAAAATGTATTCATTAAAATGGAAAAATGGAAATTAAATGGTATGCAGTAATTTGATGTCCCCAATATTTAAAGCTGCAGTGGGTAGAAATGGAGCAACTATATGCTGACAGTAGTGCATGTATAACCTCATTGTCACACAGATGTTCAAAGTAATTTTTGTGTAACCTTTATTCTAACTCTCTTTTCTCCACATCTGTTAACCGTCTGTGTGTTTCAGATGGTGGTAGCTGATGTGTTCAACCACCGTTTCTATAAGATCTACAACGCTGATGAATCTCTGAGCTGCATACTGGACCGAGACGACATATTTGTGTAAGAAAATCACAACTGTTTAGAAACTATTGCCTTTTTTTGTAACTGTTTAGTGTTCGAGCTGCATGATGAGGACAAAATCCTACCAAGTTTTAGTTGAGTCTATCCCATAACAAACAGCAAACTGTTTTTGGGTTGAGTGTTCACTGCTGTTTAACTTGCTCCTGTGTCCAGATACGAGCTGAGTGTGCTGGAGGAGGAGCAGCAGGAGGAGCAGGTGCTGCTGGCTCTCTACCTGAGGGAGCGCTCTCACTACAGAGACTACGGCTCGGGCAGCAGCTCGTACGGCACGTCGCTGTTCGGACACCCGCTGCTGCTCAGCGTGCCGCGCGACAGCTGCAGCCGGGAAGCGCTCTACAACCTGTTCCTGCAAAGGCTGGCGTAAGCGAGACACACACACACACACACACACACACACACGCATATCATTGTATAGCATGACAGAATATAGTATGTCATGTATATCTCACATTATAGCATAGTAGGTCATGGTTTAACAAGTCATATTAACAAGTTATTTTTTTATTAAAGCTTTTTATAGTTTTCTATAATCTAAATTAGGGCTGTCAAAGTTGATGCGATAATAACTCATTAACGCAAATTGGTTTTAACGCCACTAATTTCTTTAACGCATTAATGCAACTTGCGATTTTTAGGTTGTATGGGGGCTCAGTTTTAAAGGTAGAAACTAGAAAACCTAAAGAATCCATTGCTACCAACCATGTCATACTAGGCTCTATGGGTACCCATGAGTTTCCCCTTTACAGACATGCCCACTTTATGATAATCACATGCAGTTTGGGGCAAGTCATAGTCAAGTCAGCACACTGACACACTGACAGCTGTTGTTGCCTGTTGGGCTGCAGTTTGCCATGTTATGATTTGAGCATATTGTTTTATGCTAAACGCAGTACCTGTGAGGGTTTCTGGACAATATTTGTCATTGTTTTGTGTTGTTAATTAATTTCCAATAATAAATATATACATATATTTGCCCACTCCCGTGTTGATAAGAGTATTAAATACTTGACAAATCTCAATTTAAGGTACATTTTGAACAGATAAAAAAATGTGCGATTAATCATGATTAAATATTTGAATTGATTGACAGCCCTACTTTGCTATAAACTAAATATATTACTACGGTTTGTGTGTGTGTGTGTGTGCAGGCGCTATGTTCGACCTCCCGATCCCTCTGAGGAATTGGAGGAAGAGGAGGAGGAGGAAGAAGATGAAGACGAAGAGGAGCTGTACAAGACTCAGACCAACGGCATCAGTGACGGTATTGTCTCCTCCTGCAGCTACAAGCTAGATATTATTAATAATAATAATAATGTTTATTTATATAGCCCTTACCAAAATCTGAGATTACTTTAACGTAAGAGCTGGCAACATGCAAATTTAAAGTAGAAAGTAACGGCGAACAAAGCTCCAAACCGTATCGGGTGGCCGGTAGTAGTAAGAACAGAAGTTAATTGACAGTGAAAATAATCAGAATCAGGTTTATATCGCCAAGTATATACATAAATGGAATTTGACTCTCTTTGCAGCTCTCTCAATGTACTTACACAGAATAGAAATAACAAAATACAAGACTACAATAATAAAAATGTGTTGAACTCATGGTGACATGCCGGTTTATTGTGAGCTGCATGTGTTCTCAGCTGTTTGAACTGCAGTTTAGCTTCACTCTGATTTGGTTCTTTGCTGTTTCCTCAGAGGAGGAGCAGGAGGATGTAGAGAAAGCCGGGCCCTCTCAGACAGAACTCTGCTGTGGCGATGCATCGGCAAACAGCCAATCGGACGACACAACTACCGCAGAGCCCCACCACGATATAAACCACACACAGTCGTCATTGGATGACGGCGACACGGAGACCAATAACGGGTCCCAGAACCAAACTGAGCCCGTCTGCAGCGCCGACGCTAACACCGCCAACGCCGCCAACGCCGCCAACGCCGCCAACGCCGCCAACGCCGCCAATGCTGCCAATGCTGCCAACGCTGCCAACGCTGCCAACGCCGATGATGTTAATCCCTGCGAGGACTCGAGCAGGACCACCGACACCAGCTCAGAACCACCAGCAGAGCAACCGCAGCAGCCGCCCTGTGAGACCACAGAAGAAGAAAAAGAAGAAGACAAGCAGGAGGAGGCGTGTTCCCCGAGCCCGCCGGCCAATGAGCAGCCAGCTAAGAGGAAGGCGTGTCGCAAGAGGAGGAAGAGTCTGTTCACCATCCAGGCGGTCAACTCCAATGGGACGACTGAGAGAGGGATGGGAGAGGGAGGGAGCGCCGTCTCCTTCAGCTGTAAGCCTGAACACACACACGATGTTCAAACCTCAATTATTCAACAGATAAATTAATTATGACAGCAATACAATTTATGATGCTCTCTTGTTCCCATTTATTAAATTTTCAACTTTGGAAATTAGTCTAGTGAAATAGTGAAACATTGAACACACGAAGACCGAAACATAAGATGCATTAAACATACTGTATAATATAATGGCAATGTTTCACCTTCGAGGTGAATGTAAGGGTGTAAGCATTAGGGCTGGGACGATTCACCTATCCCCTGATTCGATACTATCATGATACTTGGGTGGCGACTCAATATGTATTGTAATTTGATATTGCGATTTTTGTTCACTTTTTTTAACACTAGACCATGGGAAAAAGTTGAATCATACAATTCTAGAAAAAAAAATTGATTCACCAATGTATCACATTTTTTTTTTTTTACGATTTTTGAAATACATTTTTTACTGCCAAAATCAATACATTTGCTTCATTCGAGTCTATGTGGAGGTAGAAGGAAGTTACCGCTTTTATTGTTGTAGTCTGAGTAATGTGACGTCATAGCCGTTCCGTATATGTCAAACAAAACAATCCGCTGCAAACTCAGAATCACATTTCTCCTTAAGAAACACTCAAAAGTGGATTAATATGAAAAATATGTAATTTCTTCACAGAAACACATCTCTATACTGTAATTTAGAAGTTTACTTTCCTTGTTTTAAAAACATTTCTGAGATGCATTAACATGTAAAATTATCGTTCTGGGTTCATTTGCCATAAAAGGACGATGTTTTAAACAACTGAAAAACTAGATGTTACGACAAGGAGTGATAAGGAGCTGCTAGTACAGTTAAACAAGTCTGCTGCAGGTCACTTTACATCTGTATCGTACTCTCTGCTGTGTTGCATTAAATAGAAATCAGAATTATATTAGTTTTCCCTGATTTACATGTACTAACTACAGTGCTGTCTCTCTGCAGCTCAGCCTTATGTGGCTATCGACTGGGACCCTGAAATGAAGAAGAGATTCTACAATGAAAATGAAGCCGAGGTCAGTGTAAACATGTTTGTTTATTCAAATTAATACTATGCTATGACTTTTTCATGACATTTTTGGACATACTATGGCTTTTTTTCGGCATACTATACTTTGACTTTTTTGGACATGCTATACTATGACTTTTTTCATGACTTTTTTTTGAAATACTATACTATGACTTTTTTACGACTTTTTTCGAAATACTATACTATAACGTTTTTATGACTTTATATGACATGCTATAGTATGACTTTTTTCGACATGCTATACTATGACTTTTTCAACATATTGTACTAAGACTTTTTTCATGACATTTTTCGACAAACTATACTATGACTTTTTTTAATGACATTTTTCGACATAATATACTATGATTTTTTTTTTTAACGTTTTTCAACATGTTATATGATGACTTTTTTTAGACAAACTATAAAATGATTTTTTTTCATGACATTTTTACCACTTTTCTTTGGCATTTTTCGACATACTATGACTTTTTTTGGCATACTATGCTATGACTTTTTTTTTTTTACTTTTTAAGACATACTATACTATGACTTTTTTCGAAATACTATAATATGACTTGATTTTTTTCGACATACTATACTGTGACTATTTTGGACATATTATGCCATGACTTTTTTTATGACTTTTTTCGACATGCTATACTGTGACTTTTTTCGAGATACTATACTATAATATGTCGAAAAATTTCATGGAAAAAAAGTCATAATATAGCATGTCGAAAAATTTAATTAAAAAGTCATAGTATAGCATGTCGAAAAATTTCATGAAAAAAGTCATGTCGAAAAATTTCATGAAAAAAAAGTCATGTCAAAAATTTCATGAAAAAAGTCATGTCGAAAAATTTCATGAAAAAAAAGTCATGTCAAAAATTTCATTAAAAAAAGTCATGTCGAAAAATTTCTTGAAAAAAGTCATGTTGAAAAGTTTCATTAAAAAAGTCATTGTATAGTATCTCGAAACATTCATGAAAAAATAGTCATGTCGAAAAATTTCATGAAAAAAAATCATGTCGAAAAGTTTCATGAAAAAAGTCATAGTATAGTATCTCGAAGAATTTCATGAAAAAAAGTTGTGTCGAAAGATTTCATGGAAAAAAGTCATGTTGAAAAATTTCATGAAAAAAGTCATGTCGAAAGATTTCATGAAAAAAAGTCATAGCATAGTATCTCGAAACATTTCATGAGAAAAAAGTCATGTCTCGAAAAATTTCATGAAAAAAAGTCATGTCGAAAAATTTCATGAAAAAAAGTCATGTCGAAAAATTTGATGAAAAGTCATGTCGAAAAATTTGATGAAAAAAGTCATGTCGAAAAGTTTCATGAAAAAGTCATGTCGAAAAATTTCATGAAAAAAAAGGTCATGTCGAAAAATTTCATGAAAAAAAGTCATGTCGAAAAATTTCATGAAAAAAGTCATGTCGAAAGATTTCATGAAAAAAAAGTCATGTCGAAAAATTTCATGAAAAAAAGTCATGTCGAAAAATTTCATGAAAAAAAGTCATGTCGAAAAATTTCATGAAAAAAAGTCATTGTATAGTATCTCGAAAAATTTCATGAAAAAAAGTCATGTCGAAAAATTTCATGAAAAAAAAGTCATGTCGAAAAATTTCATGAAAAAAGTCATGTCGAAAAATTTCATGAAAAAAGTCATGTCGAAAAATTTCATGAAAAGTCATGTCGAAAAATTTCATGAGAAAAAGTCATGTCGAAAAATTTCATGAGAAAAAGTCATGTC
This sequence comes from Sebastiscus albofasciatus, assembly GCA_916701655.1. Lineage (NCBI taxonomy): Eukaryota > Metazoa > Chordata > Actinopteri > Perciformes > Sebastidae > Sebastiscus > Sebastiscus albofasciatus. Next base: position 279 of record CAKAOI010028108.1, on the reverse strand, counting down.
GAAAGATTTCATGAAAAAAAATCATGTCGAAAGATTTCATGAAAAAAGTCATGTCGAAAAATTTCATGAAAAAAAATCATGTCGAAAGATTTCATGAAAAAAGTCATGTCGAAAAATTTCATGAAAAAAAAAGTCATGTCGAAAAATTTCATGAAAAAAAGTCATGTCGAAAAATTTCATGAAAAAAGTCATTGTATAGTATCTCGAAAAATTTCATGAAAAAAAGTCATGTCGAAAAATTTCATGAAAAAAAAGTCATGTCGAAAAATTTCATGAAAA
>CAKAOI010028107.1:0-14754 GCA_916701655.1 Sebastiscus albofasciatus | reverse complement strand
TCCATAAATAAGTAAATCCAGAGATGGACAGGAATGACTGCAGTGTAAACTTTAGATAGATATGAGTCATGCTGTGTTTCATGTAATACGAGAAGCTGCCTGCCATCAACACAAAGACCAAGAGACAGCTCACAGTTACCTTAAGCCTCACGTTTGCGATTTGCTATGCCCATGGAGGTGTACACATTTCAAAATTAATGTGACAAACTCACTGGTCAGTCTAATAGGAAATGATTTCAGTTGATGGTTGATCACACGTTTTTTTGTTGTCTTTCTCTGTTGTCCATTTAAAAGACAAAACAACCGGCTTATTTTGAAGATGCACTGAATGCTCCTTGTTGTGACAGCATTTAGGGATTCGTTGGCACTTTTGAGGAGTGACACATAGCGCCGGTAGAGTCTGACGTATGAGGCCAATTAAAGAACAACACACCAGATTAAGGGCTTCATTTTCAAACACCTTGGATCTGTTTTACAAGAATCATTGAAACTAATGGTGAAAACAATTTTCTCAGCCAATATCTGAAGATAAAAAACCCAACTGTGACACATAATGTGATTTCTGTCAGCCATTAATTCATAGCAGCATGTGTCCGAATGAAAGCTGAAGTTTTCCGCTGAACATTTGTTTAGTTTGCTTGTAGGTTTCAGTTCTCTTGGCCAGAACTTGTGGGCTTACCTTTTCTGTAGTCGCTGGAGTCCAGTCCGGCTCCTAATGGACCTATCGAGACAAAGACTTTAAGAGCGTTTTATTGAAGAGCATCTTTATTACCACTACGGCTTCATTTGTTCATATTGGCTTCGTTCATGGCCGTTCATCTGTATTATATATTTCCTTTGTATTCCTTTGTTTTGTTTTCTTTGTCCTGAATTTGTACATTTCTTTTGTATAATTATTATTCTGATGATTATTTGTCTAGCAAAGTGTTGTTTAGCTCTGGCGAAGCCATTACCATTGGTTGTTTAGTTGTTTGAAATGTGGTTAACATGAAATAAAGGGACCAAAATGTTGAATGTGATCTCATGACTCTCTTCACAGGCTCACAACACATGACCAAATATTCCTGTGATCCTACAACTCACTTTTCTTCTTTCTATATATTTGCATATATTGTTTGTTTAGCTCACAAGGGCTACCGGTGGCTCATGAGGGCTACCAGTGGCTCACCAGGGCTACCGGTGGCTCACAAGGACAACTGGTGGCTCACAAGGACAACCGGTGGCTCACAAGGACTACCATATATAACTGTGAATAAATGGCACCAGCTTGTTTAGTTTGTTTTATAGGTTCATAGGATGTTGTTGTCCTGCTGGGATGGTGGGTTCATAGGATGTTGTTGTCCTGCTGGGATGGTTGGGTATATAGTTAGCTCAATGAGCAGAACGTGCATTTTAAATGCCAATATCAGAAGCGATCATGTTCATTCAATTGTGGGAAGCCAAAATCGTGATCGCGATTAATATTCGATGAATTGTGCAGCCCTATGTTACATTTTTAACTTCACTGTTAGCCAACGAGAGAAACGAAAATTGAGGAATCTGGTAGAAGAAAACCTCCACAACACAACACTCATAATAAAACTACATATATAGTATAGTATAGTAACAGAGGTGAAGTATTTAGGGATAATTTTAGATTCTCAGTTAAACTTTTGAAGTCATGCTTAAAAAGTTATGTGAAACGATAAAGGCTAACCTTAGCTGTTTTAGGATGATAAGAAATTGCTTGACATTTGACTCTGCATGCTGTTTCTAAATTCAATGATTTTCTCACATCTGTCCTATGGTTTGGCTGCTTGGTCCCAGGCCAACCAGTCTGTAGTAAAAATTATAGTGTCTTTACAACAGGGCCTTGAATATCTTGGACAAAAAGCAAATAAGGTACCATCATTGCCGTATTTTGAGTAAATACAATATGTTAAGCTATGCAAACTTTATTGATTTCCATTATGTAAAGCATGTGTTTAAATGTTTGAACAGACTTGCTCCTCTGCCTCTCTGTAAATACATCATGAGACTACAGAGCTGTAGCAGATCCACCGGAGCAGCTTCAAGTGGTAACTGTAAAGGTCCATTCTGCAAAACATCTTCTGCTCGGAAAGCTTTTTCTGTGAACGGAGCGAAGTCTTGGAACGCGCTACCTGATCACTTGAAATCTGCTGCAATCTTTACCACTTTTAAGAGAGCAACCAAATCCAATTTAATTCAGCGACAAACCTGTACTCATGTCTAGTTTTTAAATGTAATATTTTTAAATGTGTGCTTTATTGTATTTATTTCTTTTTCCTGTATTCAGTCCTGTTTTAATCTTTTATTTTCACAAAAAGCCCTTCTAGGGACAGGTGTTGCAAATTAACATCCACTATAAACACTGACACTTGCATCAGATAGCCGTTTTTTAGTTGTCTATGTACATTGTACTGGTCCCTATCAAATAAACCATGAAATGAAAATATACACTATATAAACAGGCAATAGCATGCCCCCAATGTTATTCTACTGAACCGTTCAATGTTGAGACTCAATATTTAGTTTGCTCTCCTAGCAGTCACATGCTCCCGTTATAATCCCTGAGCTGAGGAGAGGAAAACACAACAACATGAAGGTCTTTATAAGCTGATTCCTTCTCTTTCTAATCAATCAGAGTCGGTGATGAGTGCAGCTCCAAGCCAACGGCCTCATCCTTTATTTAGCTGGTTGATTCCCAAGGAGCTCATAAATATGCATGAGCCTGCGATTAGCATAGGCACCAAGGACAGGGCCTGTACCTTGGCATTATGACGATCAATCAGAAACACTAAGGGGCTCCTCAGAGGGAAGCTGTCTGTCAGCTCGGCTTTGGGCTGACTTGATGCACGAACACACACATCAAAAAAGGTACGCTCACACACACACACACACACACACACACACAGCATGTACACACCTAAAGGCCTGCATATAACACACACACACAGAGATGCACACAAACACACAGACACAAAGCCAATGCCAATGTTTATCATATGTCTCATATTCTTTACTCGCTCTCCTTCGGTTTCCTCCTTTTTTCGTTCCCTTTCACAACTGAGTTTGTAAAGAGATTGAAAACTGGCCCATTTCATTTGCTCTCAGTGAAATGTCATTATGTGGAGGGAGAAGGAGGGGGGTCACACTGGCACTGTGATATATATATATTTGTTCCACTCTAACACAGTTATTAATTTATTTTCTCCCAGAATTAAAGAATGAATATACTATGACTTTTTATAACTTTCTTTTCAACATGCTATCTTATGACTTTTTTCACAAATTGTTTTTTTACTACGACTTTTTATAACCCTGCAACAATCGGTCCGTGTGTCCGACCTTCCATCCGTTCGCGTGTCACACTTCCGTTTCCGGAATAGAACTTGGAAACTATTTATCTCAGTAACTTCAAATGTGTTATAATGTTGACAGTGTGGTCTAGTTGTGCCTTTTGGGGGTTAGAAGTTCAGGGTGCCCAAAATTTTAGAAATTTTGGGCAAAAACGGATTTTTTTCAACTTCAATTTTGTTTACGGAGCACAACTTGAAAACAATTTAAAGGGACTGTTTGTAAGAATCAGAAGTGCTTGTTAACAGCTTCACCTGTGGTCATTAAGTCAACTAAAGTCAGAGTCGCGCTCGCGCTTGTGCTCGCTCTACATAGACATGAAGGAGCATCACTCAACACAGTGAGGAGACACACGTCAGCTAAAAGCACAATATCACTTTTCCTGCCTCAGCCTCCCAACCGCGGCCGGAGGGAACGGGGGAGACACCGGAGTTTTGGTCGGAGACGATAACGTTTCTCTCTGCGGAGCCCCGTCACTTCACAAGACACGGGAAACCTCTGTTGGTCTGGAGGAGCTGCAGTAGTTATTTCTGCACAAACGTCCACTGAACATTCTCTAGATATTCTCAGAGCTACGAAGTCTTCTGCAGTGTGGAGTGTGCGCGCATGCACGTGAAGAGGAGCGAGCTGAGTGAAGGCAGGCAGGCAGAGGAGCAGAGTACAGCAGAGACTTCAGACCTGGAGACTAAAGCTACGGTCTCCCCTGCGTCCTGCGACCGTGGCCAACAGTTTTGCAAGACAAGCTTCACTAGATAGAACTTTGCGGTTTTGGTGCTTCTGTGTAGTTTTTGTTGGAGTCTGAGTCTGAACAGCGTAGACACACGCGAGCTCATATGCGAGAGCGCACATGCGAGAGCGCACATGCAAGCGAGCGCGCATGTTACACCGACCCGGGTGATTTATATGTGTAAGAAGTTATAAACAGTCCCTTTAACTTAGGAACTTCAAATTTGCCATTACGGTTGACAGTGTGGTCTAGTTGTGCCTTTTGGGGGTTAGAAGTCCAGGGTCCAGCCCAAAATCTTTGAAATTTTTCCGAAAGAGCAAAAACCTTTGGCAGTGAATATGTGAGTCATGCTCACTTTTGCCTCATTTTCAACGTTTTCCGACATACCATACTATGACTTTATTCATGAAATTGTTCGATATACTATACTATGACTTTTTTTCATGAAACTTTCTCAACATACTATAGCCTACTGACTCTTCACAAAATTTTTCGACATGACTTTTTTCATGAAATTTCTTGACATACTATACTATGACGTTTTTTCACAACATTTTTGAACATACTATACTAAGACTTTTTCCCCAAAATTATTAAACATACTATACTATTACTTTTTTTCATGAAATTGCTCGACATATGACTTTTTTAACATACTATGAGATGTCTTTTCATAAACTTTTTCAACATATGATACTATGACTTTTTCTATTAAATCTTTTGACATACTATAGTCTGATTTTTTTCATTAAATTGTTCGTCATACCATACTATGACTTTTTTAACAAATTGTTCTCGGCATATTATACTTTGACTTTTTCTACAAAATATGTCGACATACTGTACCATGACTTTTTTTTAATCAAATTCTTCTACATACTATATTAAGATTTTTATCATGAAATTTATTAACATACTTTACTATGATATTTTCCATGAAATTATTAAACATACTATGAATTGACTTTTTTTCCACAATATTTCTCGACATATGACTTTTTTCATGACATTTTTTCAACACACTATACTATGATTTTTTTTTTTCATGAAATCTTCCCGACATACAATATTCTGACTTTTTTTCATCAAATTCTTCGACATACTATAGTAAGATTTTTATCATGAAATTTATCAACATACTATACTATTACTTTTTTCACAAAATCTTTGGACACTATCACTTTTTTTCATAAAATGTTTCGACACTGCTTTCAGTAAAGTTCTCGACATACTATACTATGACTTTTTTCACAAACTTTTTCAACAAAATATGCTATGACTTTTTTTCATAAACTTTTTGAACATACTATACTACGATTTTCTTTCATAAAATTTTTCGACATTCTATACTTTGATGTTTTTTCATTCCATTTTTCGACACATTATACTATGACTTTTTCTACAAAATCTTTCAACATACTATGACTTTTTTCATGAAATTTTCTCGACGTTCTATAGTATGACTTTTTTTCATTAAATTGTTTGACATGACTTTTTTTCATCAAATTCTTCGACATACTATACTAAGATTTTTATCATGAAATTTAGCGAAATACTTTACTGACTTTTTCCCCAAAATTATTAAGCATACTATGCTGTGACTTTTTTTCCACAATAATTCTTGACATATGACTTTTTCTGAGGACATTTTTCAACATACTATACTATGACTTTTTTCATTAAATTTCTCGACATGACTTTTTTTCATTAACTTTTTGAACATACTATACTATGATTTTTTTTCATTCAATTTTCCGACATACTATAGTATGATTTTTTTTCATTCAATTGGTCGACATACTGTAATATGACTTTTTCTCCTCAAATTTTCTCGACATATTATACTATGACTTTTTTTTTACAAAATATGACTTTTTCCACAAAATCTTTCGACATACTATACTATGATTTTTTTTCATTACATTTTTCGACATTCTATACTATGACGTTTTTTCATTACATTTTCCGACATAGTAGTATGGTTACCATGGCGCTGCTCTAGTGGCAGCTTGTTACAGCAGCTCTCGCTCACTGTTGAGCTTTTTCTTTTTTACTTTTGTGAATTTTACTTCTTTTTATAATATTTTTAGGTGACATTGTGACTATGGAGACCAAAACTGCTGTTTTTGCTTTAGTTTTGGTATTGTTTTTTGCACTTTTTGCGACCGTGTCTGGGGACTGTTATTTTCTAAAAACAAAGGCTTAGCGCATCGGGTCCCCATGGCTCTATTGTTTACAGTAGGGATCAGCTGTTAACACTCCGTAACACAGCGCTGCTGCCCGAGGAGAGGCCCGACGTTCCCCGTGAGCTGAGGAGGAGGAGACGGGGGAGCCGTGCCGGAGGAGAAGATACAGACCTGTCCTCCCGTCCATCGTTATGGGGAATGTGAGATGTCTCCCCAATGAGATGGACGAGTTTGCGGTGCTGACCCGGCATCAGAGGGAGTACCAGGGAGTGATTCAAGCTGTTGCAGGCGGACAGGACGAGGGAGAGCAGAAAGAGGAAAGGAGGTGGGCTGGCAGTGTTTGTGAACGATAGATGGGTTAACTCTGGGCACATCACTACTAAGGAACAACTCTGTAGCAAGGACATTGAGCTGCTGGCCGTTGGCATAAGGCCCTACTATCTGCCGCGGGAATTTCCGCATGTTATCGTGTATATATGGAGGCATATACATCATCACCCCTCCCTCCCCTGGGAACATCTGATCACAACCTGGTTCATGTCCTGCCTGAGTACAAGCCTCTGGTACACAGACAACCAGCTGTCTACCGCACAGTGAGGAGATGGTCCGACGAGGCTGATGAGGCTCTGAAGGTGTGGGAGGAACTTTGTGACTCTCATGGGGAGGACATAGCCAGTCTCACTGACTGCATCACAGACTATATCAACTTTTGTGTGGAAAACACCGTACCCACCAGGACTGTAAGGCTCTCCTCAAGGACAAGAAGAGGGCCTTGCATTTCAATTCAATTCAATTTATTTTTGTACAGCGTCAAATCACAACAGAAGTTATCTCAAGACGCTTTATATATAGAGCAGGTCTATGACCGTACACCATACGGTGTCAGGAAAGTCAGGAAGGGGGGGGGGGCTACAGGAGGAAGATGGAGGAACAGCTGTAGCAGAATAACATTAGTGGAGTCTGGAGAGGCCTGAAAACCATCTCTGCCCAGCCCAATCCTCACTGCTGCAACCCTCCTCGTCTTCAACCCCAATACACTGCCCCCCCTCCACCTCCACTTCAACAGCACTCACCTCACAGCCACCCCCCATTGCTCTTCTGACCAGCCCAAACCCCCCATCCACACCACCACCATCCATTACACAGCCCCCCTGCTCCAGCCTGTCCCTCACAACACTCCAGGTGAGGAATCAGCTCAGAAAGATGAAGGCGAGGATGGCTGCGGGTCCTGATGGCATCAGCTCCAGGCTCCTGAAGTCCTGCGCAGACCAGCTGTGTGGGATTGTTGTACACATGTTCAACCTGAGCCTGGGGCTGGGGAGAGTGACACAGCTGCGGAAGACCTCCTGCGTGGTACCAGTGCCCAAGACTCCGAACCCAAAGGACCTCAACTGGCACTTACATCCCACCTGATGAAGACCCTGGAGCGGCTGGTCCTTGCTCATCACCGCCCCCTAGTAAGCCCATCGATAGACCCACTACAGTTTGCCTACCAACCTGGCATCGGGGTGGATGACTCCGTCATCTTCCTCGAACACCGAGCTCTCCCTCACCTGGGATCACCTTAAATTGTTCGACATACTATACTATGACTTTTTCTACAAAATTTTTCAACACACTATACTATGATTTTTTTTCATGAAATCTTCCCGACATACAATATTCTGACTTTTTTTCATCAAATTCTTCAACATACTATAGTAAGATTTTTATCATGAAATTTATCAACATACTATACTATCACTTTTTTCACAAAATCTTTGGAAACTAGGACTTTTTTTCATCAAATTTTTTCGAGATTGCTTTCATTAAATTTCTCGACATATGACTTTTTTCAGACTTTTTTGACATAATATACTATGACTTATTACCATAAAATTCTTTCGACATACTATAATATGACTTTTTTTCCACCACATTTTTGAACATACTATTCTATGACTTTTTCCCCAAAATGATTAAAGATATTATACTATGACTTTTTCCACAAATTTTATCGACATACTATACTATGACTTTTTTCATGAAATGTTTTGACATACTATAGTATGACCTATTTACCATAAAATTGTTTGACATACTATACTGACTTTTTCCCCAAAATGATTAAACATATTATGCTATGACTTTTTTTCAAAAACTTTCTCAACGTATGATTTTTTTTTATTACATTTTCTGACATTCTATACTATGACATTTTTCCAACATAATATAGTATGACTTTTCCCACTAAATCTTTTGACATGCTATACTATGACTTTTTTCCATGAAATTGTTCAACATACTATAGTATGAGTTTTTTTCATCACATTTTTTGACTCTATACTATGACTTTCCCCAAAATATGAAGACATACTATACTATGACTTTTTTTCATCCAATTTTTTGACATACTATACTGTGAAATGTTTTCATTAAATTTGCTGACATACTATACTATGACTTTCTTTCACGAAATTGATGGACATACTATACTATGTCTTCACGCATGAGGCGATCTGTGCGCACACAGGAAGCTTTTCAAAACTAACAATAATTAGATCCGTGAAGTTGAAGTTAAAAATCTGAACGTAAAAATGAATATTTATTCAGGTTGTGATGCGTGCATTTGTAAAACAGTTTTATGTGTGTTCAAATTGATTAGTATGTGTGTGTAGATTGGAACACACATTTGTGAGTACCCAAAATTACACATTTGTAAATCTTATTTTTCATTTGTAGATCATGTAATACATACAGTATTAGTGACCATTTTAAAACTAATATTACTCCATAGGGTTAGGATTAGATGATGATCAATAATGTTTTGAATGAGGGTAAAAGAGGCATATAAAGAAGCTAGAAATAATAGTATTTTACATAGTGTGCAGCTGCTGGTCCCCACACCGATGCACCACTCTGAACTCTACTGAAGGACAAGGAAACCTAATTGGACGTAATGAACCTAAAGTGGGGAGCTCAGTCTCTTTGAGGCTTTTTGCCGACTAGCCTTTAAAAATGATCAGATGTCATTAAAAGGAGAGGGGAGGTGAGGACAGCAGGAGGACCGGGCCATGGGGGGAGTAAAGGGGGGACCAGGACCAGGACTGGAAGCTTTCTACAGGAGGAAAGAGAATAAGACAAAGAGGAAAATAGCAAAAACACTTCATTAATGAGAAGAGTCAGATTCTAGTCACTCCAATTGCTGGTTCAAAGCATCCAACATTGAAAATTGTTTTTTTTTACGATTTCTAAATCGATTTTTTAATACCAGAATCGATATATTTGCTTCATTTGAGTGAGTCTATGTGGAGATAAAAGGAAGTGACATCATGTCCGTTCCATATCCATCAACCAAAACAAACCTCAGAAAGTCTAAACCGTTGGAGGGCCAGCGTGGATACGACCTGCACCCTCCCATGTTAAATCCAGCGTGTTAAACACTACACATCCAGTAAAGGATGGAAACACTTTGGGTTTCACACATTGACAGGAAAAGCAGAGCTAGACAGAGCAGAGCTAAAGCTGCATGCTAACTCCGTCACGGACAGTAAACGTGCGGTCGAGCCGGCCGTCGCTCTCGTCTCCGTGGTCAAATGGGCCGACGCTGTAGAGCACTCAGATACTGACATTTCTGTAAAATGTATTCAAACGGCCCCGATGGAGCTGACCATGGATGGATAAAGAGAATACATTTAAGAGAATAATAAATATACTCAGGGCACTTTCTGCATGGCTGTGGTATTTTACACTCCATGAATTAGCCTAGTGGCTAGCGGACTTTAGTTAGTTAGTTAGTTAGTTAGTTAGTTTCTTTACTCATCATAGCTCTCCTACTCTTACTTGTTTTAATGTTAAGTCACTGCATCTCCCGAAAGAACAACACCACGGTTGAATTTCAGCCTACATGCACATTTTTTTCAACTCAACATTGTTGAATGAGAGCAGCTGCTATTGTTAGCAACTAGCTAATGGACTGCTGAGTGCCGTCTCTGTGATCACACAGACTGTGTTACTTACATCTCTGACTACATACATGCTGAAAATCAAACATTTTTACTGGATTCATTTAGAGATTTTCCAAAGTAACAGTCTCGAGAAATGTAATGTAAAACACTGAAGGGCGAAGAACTGAAATTCACCAACGCACCATGGGTCATAATAAAGCTATAACACTCTGCTTTATTAATGGCTTGCAAATCTCTGAATTGTCTGGGAAGCACGTCTACGAGCTTCTTGATGTGTTTACACAGAAAAAGATGCCTGTGTCGACAGACAACATCATCAGTGATAAGGAGCTTCAGATTCCTCGTATAAGAGCGGATGTTGACTTGTTAATCAGTACCAATGCATTCCAGTTGATAGAACCTTGGAAGGTGATCAACAGTCATGGAGATGGACCGTATGATGTCATAACCTTATTGGGCTTGACCAAAATTATTATTATTTATTGTCTTTAATGTGAAGCTACAGATTGTGTTGTCCATATGCTACGCAATAAGAAATATTGCATGAGTTATTGTTACGCCCCTGTCTAGGGGGGTCGGAGCGCAACCTCCCCGGTCCCCAAACCATTTCCCAGGGCTAGATTTTGAGATAAGTAAAATATGATGTATTACAAAACTCAATTTAACAAACAATACAATGAGACAATATAACTCAGGGTGAACTACAACAAAATCTATCTTTTAAACAAACTATCTATCTAACCATCTTTCTGACTAACCTTAAACAAAAATAATCAAGCAAACAAAAATACAGCTACTAAGTCTGGCTCCCTAAGATACAGCAGAGAAACAGGAGAAAAAGTTAAAAAGAAAAACGGCAGGTCACCCTACAAAACAATTGCTATTTTTTAAACAACGAAAAAGATGATTACAAGTTATATAATTTCACAAGAACTACTAGGGCACTAAGGCTACTAAATCCAAACTAAGTTACAAGTTTAACCACTAAGGTTTGGAGGCCGAGGACAGAATGAGGCTGCTGTCAGGTAGCTGTCACCGGACTGCTGGGCACCAGAGCATTTTAAACTGCTGAGATGATGGAGGGACCGATCAGCAGCAGACACAACCCAGACCGAACCCACACCTCCAGCCAATCAGAGAGCGAGCACCTAAATAGGAAATCAAAGATCCTCACCACACAAAGACACTCACTCACAAAACACAGTCACACAAAGATCCTCACGAGATGGAGAGAAACTCACTCTGACACAAAATACAAATACATTTCAATGTACGGCTGGAGCCGTAACACCCCACTTCCTGAAAATCAAACATTTCCCCCAAAATGTTTGATAATCAGGAACATTTTAGAAACACGAGAGAGCGCATCAGCCAACACATTTTCTGTCCCTTTCTTGTGACGAATCTCTAGGTTGAAGTCTTGTACAAGCAACGACCACCTCATCAGCCTCTGATTTGAGTTTTTCATCTGCGCCAAAAAAACAAGGGGGTTGTGATCGGTGTCCACAACAACGGGCAGCGAACTTGAACCAACATAAACCTCAGAGTGCTGCAGCGCAAACAGCAGGGAGATGGCTTCTTTCTCAATGTTGCTATACTTTACCTGATGCGAACTAAACTTCTTTGCGAAGTAGCAAATCGGGTGGTCAATGCCCCGCTCATCCTCCTGCAGCAACACCGCCCCGGCACCACTGGCACTGGCATCCACCTCCAGCTTGAAGGGAGCAAAGTCAGGAGCCGCCAGGACGGGTGTGCTACAGAGAAGAGCTTTGGCAGACTCAAAGGCATGATGACATGCAGGTGACCACACAAAGGCCTTTGGGGCACTAGTCAAACTAGTAAAGGGAGTAACAACATCTGCAAAGTTATTGCAAAAACCACGATAGTAGACCGCCATTCCAAGGAAAAGGGGGAGCTCACGCCAGGTTTTCGGCACAGGTTAATTGAGGATGGCCTGGACTTTAACAGCGAGCGGGCGCACCTGACCCTGGCCGACCTGTTTCCCTATATAGGTAACAGTGGCTCTACCAAATTCACATTTGGCCAGATTCAAAGTGAGGGAAGTTTTCTTCAACCTCGCAAAAATAACGTGAGTGTGCCACAATGTCATCAAGATAAACTTCACAGTTCCGAACACCAGCTAACACGATGTGCATGAGGCGTTGGAATGTACCAGGTGAGTTTCTGAGACCAAATGGCATAACTGTATACTGTAACCGGTTGTCAGGAGTGACGAAAGTGGAAATCTCAGATGCACGAGCAGCCAAAGGGACTTGCCAATAGCCCTTTAACAGGTCAAGTTTGGTGACAGACTTAGCTGAACCAACCCTGGCTACACAGTCTTCCATTCGGGGCAGAGGATACGAGTCCTATTTTGTTACTCCATTTACTTTCCGGAAATCTGTGCAAAACCGCGGCGTTTTATCCGGTTTGTGCACAAGCAGACACGGGGAGCTCCACGCACTGGAACTGGGGACAGCTAAACCATTTTTTAGCAGGTAACTAACCTCCTGATGGAGGAGTGTCCGTTTAGTAGGGTTAATGCGGGGAATAATCACCAACATCACGTGAGAGGAGAGTGGTGCGGGACGGAGTGTCTGAGAATAGAGTGAGATTATCCCTAATTAAACGCTTGACATCTTCCTGAGCCGAATCATCCAAATGGTGCAGATGTGACTTTAAATCTTTCAGAATCTCTGAGTTTTGGAGACGAGGACAAGGTCCAACACTGGTGAAGCGCAAACCATCACTTTCAGGACAATACTGAGAAGGAGGGACAGGAGCAACAGTGAGAACAGCGCAGGGCACAGCGTATAGAGGCTGGTGTGTAGGAGCCATGTATTTTATTTGGGTTAAGGTTAGGGATGCACTGATACTGATACCAGTATTGGGTATTTGGGTCCGATACAGTGCTCATGTGTTCGTACTCGCAAAACGGCTCTGATAGAACTGCATCGATACCACTTTACAGCTGCGTGACGTTAACCTCTCGTCACCATCTTTCGGGTCCTATTGCAGGCGCTCACGCTCCACCTCCCCGACGGTGTAGGCGAGACGGGCCAGTGGTGCGCCCGACCCCGCGGGGCCGGGATCCCTGTATATTATATTCCATTCCTGCCAATATATCCCCCCTAAACACACACGATTTAACTATTGACGAAATGTGGAATGTTGGTAACTTAAAGTTGTATTACTACATTTCTCTTTTTAGACAGGATTCTACCTCAAAGCCTCAACGTCTCATATAAAGAGCTCGACCTACGGTCCCATGGCCCTTGAATGTGAAAGTCACAAAAAGAAACTAGCAGCATTTCATTTCTCTTGTAGGTTTAGACCAGACGTACACATCTAAACACACTGGTATCATCACAACTGTGAACCAGAGAGTGTGTGCTCTCCGTAGAGACAAACCAATCATCGGAGGGCCTGTTAGTGCGCCGAGCAGCATTTTGTCTCCTCAAACGACTCAAAATGACTCAAAAGAGGAGCGACGCTCAGTGCAGCCATCACTTTAGACAGAATTTTATATCAGACACAGCTAATATAATACTCTGCTCTCATTTCAACACTTCAAACTAGACGGCAACTCTTTGTGATGAGGCTGGATCTGAGTGAGAGCAGAAAATACAGAAAAAGAGTATCACACAGGCTTACTGTTATTTTCTTTTGGATGACTGCTTCCATCTTTAACAAGCATCTGAGTGTGAGGATGGATGGATGATGGATGGATGGATAAAACACCTCTAAAGGGGGAAATAGAGAAAGAGGGAAGAGAGGCAGAAAGGAAAAAAAACAGCTGCAACACTATAATAAGCTCAAATTAAGTCATGGCGGTTTTGTTCCAGACACCAATTTCACCAGACAATAAAGAAATGCAATGCAGGGTCTTATAGACACAGAGATGAGCGAATAGAGGCTCGCTGGGACAGAAGCTTGAAGGCAGGCAGAAAACAGTGAGCAGTGTAACCAATGATGGTCGGACATGGAGACACAATTAAAGTAAACACAAGTAAACTGGCACTGTGCAGAGAGGCAGAGGAAACAGAACCGAAGGAACACTTTAAGTGTGTCACTGAGATCTAAAATCTAGATCAACTTGTCAGTGCACTTCACCTGTATTCAGAGCAGGAAGAGGTGATATTGCTCAGTACTCTCAACAGGTTTGTACTTTACTTTGGCAGTATGGGTAAAATGCTCCTTATTCCCCGGTTCAGTCCAGGGCTCTAGAGTTGTTTTTTTTGCATATGCGACCAAATTAAATCAATTTTTATCCACATATTTATTTGTTATATTTAAGTTTTACAAAGTTCTTTCTGATGTTTCCTTACAGATAACATAATAATCCAGGTCTCTTCCAAACAGTGAGGCATGAAATCGGTGCAACCCTAGTTAAAATATTCAATTCATCTAATAAAGGTTAATTTGATGGACCCTTCATTACTGTGTAATGCCATGTAACACCACGTAACATCACGTAACACCACGTAACATTGTTAACACATAGTAACACCACGTAACACCTAGTAACACCGCATAA
>CAKAOI010028106.1:0-16323 GCA_916701655.1 Sebastiscus albofasciatus | reverse complement strand
TACATATATATATATATTCTTCTAAGCAATCCTGTGCTTATTAAGAAATATATTACACATCGAACACTGCTCCCACCCTGGGGGGGTCACATGCTGATTGCAGATTTATGTAATTTCCTTGGTGTCTTTCCTAGCAGATTCCCCAAAGTAACATTGTGTATTCCATCGATTAGTCCTGATATTAATGACCATCTTTCTTCCTTATACCGGTTCAATCTATTAGTACATGCTTGACAGCTTCTGGTTTATTACAGTGTGTGCATATGAGGTCAATACACTGCACAAACAAAGAGGTGTTTTATACAGGAGATTGGTCTTCTTGGTTATAAATAGAGCGCTTTACGATTACAAAACAATACGATTTATTGTCATGAAACAGTTCAATAAGAGGTTCACATTTTGTAGTTTTTATTTCCCCTTGTTTATACATTATCCCTTGAAAACCATTCTTTAAACAATACAGGTTTTAAACCAACATTTAAACAGACTAAACAAATGGACTAGTTGGACCTCGACTGCAGGATGAACTGTTATTAGTAGAAAATGGGGTAAATTAACAGATACACAAACAAATGGAGTTATTTACTGATGAGAGGCTTCGATTTTTCATGCTAAGCTACATTAACGGTCTTTAAACAAGGTAAAAATAATGACAAGACAGCTAAAAATCCATAGACATCGGAAAATAATGACACATTACAGGACATAGTTCCATACAGATTGGCATATATTAACAAGTAAAATTATACAAAATACTTTTTTTTAGCAATTAAGACGTTTGGGAAAATATTTTGATTTATTTGTTATGAAGATCTTAGAGAAGGTATAACCTAGATGCATTCTGTCCCAAACAAATTATAGGTAAGTTAATATATGTTAATTGCAGAAAAGCAAATAAATAAACTGATTAATAAATAAGTAAATAAATAATCAAATAAATAAAATATTGCATGGAAACTGGCTTCACATAAATAAATAAAACAATATAATAAATATATATAATATAAATTAATAACATAAGAAAAATCCTTTTTGAACTGAAAGTATAAAGAAGCATAGCTTGTTTCATTTTTCGTGCAGTCTAAGAATACATCTAAAAGTAAACAGCTCTAAAATGATGTTGTATTCACTTGTATTATGATATTTGTACAAATGAGTATTCTCAAATACAGGAGTCAAGCGATTTCTGTTCCAAACTGCTGCCTACAAGAACAACTGACTGACTGCAATGAAAAACTTCTTTAATAAAGAGAGGAGAGGACTGGGATCCAAGTGTTTACATAGACGGATGAATGACTAAAGAAAGTGCATTCCCCGCACATCTGGGGAATAATACAACAGAATGAAGAAGAAAAAGAGAAGGTAAGCTGGTACACAGCAAGACTCCCACTGCATAGCTGTCAAATCTCTCCAGGCTCCTCTTCTCCTAGCATATGCTGCCTTTTCCAAAGACTTTTGTAGCTGAAGGCTATGAATAAACTCTGTAAATAGTGGCAGGCAGGAGCACAACAACCCCTGTCATACAAAATCCTGTCGCTGGTAAAACCTGGAATGTGTCCAGCTTTTAGAACGGGAGTCTCATTCTTTCAGTTGCCTCTTCAATAAAAAAATAGCCTCTGGGTGAATGGGCTGGTTGTTGGGGTTAATTCACTGGCCAGTCCGAGAGGGTTCAGCTCTAAAGGTTCCCACGATAACATCACACCAAGTGGGGGTCGTTGGCAGGGCTGACAGTGAAGCGCGATGATGTCACTGGTTTGGCCCCCACAGTGGACCTTGGTTTGATTGATAAATCCTCTTTCCTTTTCGATTCTTTGCTCTTCATGTTCGGCCCTGATGGAAAGAAAAAAACAAAAGCACAATGTGAAGGCCCAGTCACCAGTCCCTCAGGTGCATGTGTTGAGTTGTGCTTCCCAAGCCCCGAGGAAGTGCTTCGGGCTTTGAAGCAAATTTTCATAGTGGCCAAACGGCGGTACTACAACGTCTGTATACGTCACGTGATGCCATTGAGCCCAAAAAGACTTTTTCTCCATTAGACTTACATTGTGAAAGAGACGTCTGTAACTCAGCTGAATTTTTTTTTTTTTTTTAGGTAAATCAACTTCCCACTACGAACACTTGAATATCCGATATTTAAAGCTGAAGTAGGAGAGATTGGAGCAAATATGATTAAAAAAAGTTATATTTATATCTCTCGGCAGTCGAGCCATTTCAGCTTCATGCGCCACTGAGCAACTCTCATGTGAATGAACAGGAGCCCACCGACAACGCTGTATCCAGTTCTCTTTATACATCCATGGTACTTCCCCAAACCATTTCATTTTACCTCCATTTTGTCATTAGGTGGTGTTCATAGTAATAATTTACAAGTTAAACTACGACACGTTTCATACTAGGGCCGCAACCACAATTATTTTCATTGTCAATTAATACGTTGATTATTTTCTTGATTAATCAATTAGCTGTTTGGTTTATAAGATATCGGTGTTTCCCAAAGATGTCGTTCTCAAATGTGTTGTTTTGTTCACAACTAAAAGGTATTCAGTTTTAGATTCAGAAAATTAAAAAACCTAAACCAGAAAATATTCACATTTAAGAAGCTGAAATCAGAGAATTTTGACTCAAACCGATTAATCGATTAATTGTTGCAGCTTTATTTCATATATCACATCATTTCTTGTTGGAAAGTCACAGAGTTCAGTTAAAAGTAGGGGATGTCCTGATTGTGTTCGAACTTCAAAGTCCTGAAAGAAGAGGCTGATTTCCCTTTTGAGTTATTTTTAACTCAATACTGCATTGCTTCAGTGTGATTGTATTAATAGATATAGATCATTAGTTTATTTTCTGTCCTGTATTTGGTGCTAATGTTAGTATCTTACTCTATTTGACACCTGAACGGGCTCATACATGTAAAAGGCTCCCACCCCTCCTACACAGGACTAAAACATGGACACCTGTCAGACTTTCTGCAGGTGAACCTGAGTATTTTACATTTTAAAAATATATTTTTTTCCCTTCAGATTACAGCTGCACAGCATACCTAGGCTACAGTAATTATTTATTAAAATATAGTAAAATTAGTAAAGCGATTTAAACCAGAATCAAATTTCCACTGTAAACTAAATAGCAAAGTTCAGGTGCAGCTTTTAAACCAACAGCAGCACTGAGAGTTCAGGTTCACCTGCAGAAAGTCTGACAGGTGTCCATGTTTTAGTCCTGTGTTCATGTCTGAGCCCAAGAGCCCGCTGTCTCATAATCCTTTCATGACTGGGACACAGGTGTCTTCAGTACAAATAGAGTAAGATACTAGCATTAGCACCAAATACAGGACAGAAAATAAACTAATGATCTATATCTATTAATACAATCACACTGAAGCAATGCAGTATCGAGTTAAAAATAACTCAAAGGGAAATCAGCCTCTTCTTTCAAGACTTTGAAGTTCCAACTCTAAAGGCTCTGAAAGATCATGAAAGCATCTAATTCTGGAGTTTTTGCATTTCTGTATATGTGCACACGCAGCCTGAAGGAAACTCTGAGCCCAGACTTTCATTATTCTGTGAAATGAGGTAATCAGTGTACAAGATGGAGAGGGGAAGTCAAGAGAGCAAATGAAAATGTGTTGGGAAACACAGCTTAGGCTTGCATTGTTGAACGCAGGATTTATGTCGCTGCTCAGTTCCACATGTCACAGTGTCGAGGGGGATAATTATAGAAGATTAATTCTGGCTGCGTATTCGGGGAGGAGATGGTTGAACTGAGGGTTTTTCCATTTCGGTGGGTGGGGATGAGTTAGAGTCTGTCAGATTTTATTACGTCATTCTCCGGCTCAAGGTGGCGACTGAATACATGTATAGAAAGAAACATATTTCAGACTTATTATCTCTACAGTCTGATAAGAGGAGTCTGCAGCATGCTAGGGATTCTGTGATGTTGCACAGCGGTGCTTCGAGCAAAATGCCGGGGCTGTAGGCAAGTCCAACTTAATCAAGTCCAAGTCAAGTCCAAAACCAGGTCCAGTCGAGTCCGAGTCAAGACCAAGTTTAGCATGTTACCATGAATGTCTGTACAAAATTTACAACAATTCAATAATTCTGCGTCTCACCATGAATGTGAGATGATTAGATGTTTTAAATATTTATGCTCTTACCACGCAAATCCAACTTGGTGCTTTTGACGGACACTGGGGCTGGACTAGTGGGCGCTGAATTGCTCAACTCATTGGTTGGAGTTTCCTGTTGTAATGAGAACAGAATAGTCAGTCCTCCTTTTATTATATAAAAAACTATCTCCTATAAATCAATTATTGATAATAGGAAATACCTGATCAAAAAGATAGATTGTGACATCATCAAAAAAGGACACATTTCTTCCTCTGTCCTTCTCTCTGTCCATCGGCTCCTTGGGTGATTTCAGCAGACTCCTCAGCCCGACACGTTTGTCCACGTCTGTTTCTGTGACAACGATCACCCTCCGGGAGCTTTCATCTTCCTGCTCGTCCTCCTCCTCATCGTCAGGGTCGCTTCCTGAGGACAGACCTCTCCGTCTTCCGATCCGATTTCCAATCGGACCGTCCCCAAATCCTCCTTTACCCGTGGGGGTGAGGGGAAGAGTCAGAGCGAGAGGAGGGAGGGCGAGAGACAGACGAGCTAGTTTTGCTGTGAAAATGAGAGTAGCGAAGAGATGTTAGATATGAGAGGAACCTGATCACAGCAGTTACTTCTTCCCTGTCAGAAAAGACTTTAAAGATTTGGATGAAAGTTTGCAGACACTCTACAGACACAGTTTGCTTAGGGGTTATTGACACCCACTATTTTTTACTCTTTAGATTGAAGACATTTATTTAATTATGCACAAGTGTTTTTCATTTTGATTTTTTAGTTTTCTTTGTTTGCATTGTTTTCTGTGTCCTTTTAAAAAAAAAAAACTGTAAAAAAAGAAGAAAAGGGTCCTAGTTTTTTCATCTTTTTCCTATCTCTCTTCACTGTGTATCACTTTTCTGCTTGCTCTATTTTGTGCCATGATCCATGATTTGGGTAAGGTGCTTAAAGGAATACTTCGGGTGTTTTAAAGTGGGGTTGTATGAGGTACTTCAATAGTCGGTGTATTACCTACAGTAGATGACGGTCGGTGCGTCCCCCAGTTTAGACAGTAACAGACAGGAGTTATCGGAACGAAAACAAATGAAATGCCTAAATGAAAGGCGCATCTAAAAAAAATCAATATCAGTTTAAGTGTATGCTATATTTATAATATTTTCATCATTTTACTTTGCCGTGAGAGAGCCATACAGTCTATGTTTCCAACGGGGAACTGAAGCCGTTATCTATGCTCTCGCCAAAACAACCAGACTCCATTGAAAAACACAGTCATTTTACCTCGCAGAACACGGGAGTTGCTGACTTTAGTTAGTTCGGATACACCAAAGTCACACAATAGCACAAACAAACTAACCGATTGAGGCAGCGGTAGTCCAGCAACTCATGTTTTCTGCAAGGTAAAATTACAGGTTTTGGTGGAGTTCTGGTGGCTTTGGCGAGAGCATAGGTGGATACAACGGCTTCAGTTCACCATCGGAAAGAGCTGTCTGACGGCAAGGTAAAGCGGTGAAAATATTCAAAATATAGCGTACACTTAAACTCATGTTGATTTTTTTAGTTGGGCCTTTCTTTTAGGTGGCTAAAATATGTTTCGCTGCCGTCCCCGTCCACAGCAGTACATTGCTTTGTGTCCGTGGAGGCACTCCTGTCTGCTTCTCCAAACTGGGGGCGTGCCGACCTTCATCTACTGCAGGTAATACACCGACTATGGAGAAGTACCTCATACAACCCCACTTCAAAACACCCGAACTATCCCTTTAACATAAGGCTGTGGTTGGGCATGGGGGAACAAACTTTGACACAAAAACAAATAAAATTGAAGTTTGTATTTAATAATCTTAGTAATGAATATTAGCAATACGTGCAACATGAAGGTACCTTTCATTGCCTGGTTTGCAGTAGGCTGAGGCGTCGTGACCTCAGGTTGTTCAATCACAGTGAGCGGCTCAGCTTTAGTTTCATCAGACTCGGTGTGGGGCTGAATGCTGGGGGAACTTTCCAGCTCCTCTTGGCTACAACAACAACAAAACACACAAAAAAACACAATAAATTAAAACATGAATATCAAAGCGTCAGTTCACCAGAATATCATTTACCCTGTGTAGCATCTAGCCATGCATAGTTTGGGTTTTATTTGTCCAGGTTTTGGAATATTCATCTCTTTTTCCTTTAATTTGTGCTCACAGCTTTGAAAAATGACATTTTAAGAAGGTAGTATCTTGTTACTCTAATCCGCAGATGTTGCTGTCAACAGTTTTCATTGGAACTACTTTCTACAAAAGAAATAGTCCCTTTGAAAACAGTGTGTTCTGTTAGAATATCCAGAGTAACAGGGACACTGTCTGAAAAGACATGATTTAGAATTTTTTAGATATACATTTTTAATGGTCTGCAAATGAAAACCCATTCACCCTCACTATATTGGGGTGATGGTGAACAAATATCTCAAAAGCTGGGTAAATAAAACCAAAATTTCCTGTATGGCTGAATACTACTGAGCCCCTGAGGTCACGGGTGAGGATATTTATTGTGAATAACAGAAAAAAAATAATCATCTTTCAAGACTTTGAGGGCTCCTTAAGATACCACTAGAGAAAAGGGTAACACTTCGTTTTACAGGTCCACAAATTTCATGGTAATTAGTTGATAATTAACAAGTAAGAGTAGTTCTTTGGAATTACTGACAAATTACCCCAATATTTACCTCAAAATTGATCAAAAATGACTTTGTTTGGCTGTCTTGACTTGGGACTTGACTCTGGACTTTTATTATTATTTATATATTATTTTATATCTATTATAAACATTATTTAATAATTATATTTTGCTATTTCTCAATAAGCAGTAATAAATAGCTGGTAATTTATTTAATACATTTCCAGGAAAAGAATACAAAGTTAATAGATATGCTTTATTTCCATGTCTGCTGGTAAATAGATAATAATTAGAAAATAACTTTTGAAATTCCTTAAAAAAACCTCCCTGAATCATTTCATCAGCTACCAGGTTACATTTGTGAAGACAATAAGTCACACATGAGATTTGGGCCTGATCAGAAGTGTCTTTTATTAGTTTTGGTTTTCCACCTCCGATGAAGAGCAGTGCACAGCCGCTTCTCAAGCCTAGGGGCCCTATTTTAACCATTATATGCTATTTTAGCATATCATTATGAAATAATGTTTATCATAAAGTAATTTTCGATAAATTTTGAGGTAAATATTGGGGTAATTTGGTAGTCATTCCAAAGAAAATTTCAAATAGGTTACTTGCTAATTATCACCTAATTAACATGAAATTTGCAGACTTGTAAAATGAAGTGTTGCCGAGGAAAGTAAGAAAATATGTGAGGTTTTGTTTGTAATTTGGGTGAATCGACCCTTTAACATGAACTCAGATTTCCCAGTTCAGCCTTCCTCATACCTTTCATCCTCTTTTTGTTCTTTCACAGTGACCAGTTCGCTGCTGTTCTCTGTGATTTGTTCCCCCCAGGGCCGCAGCGTCACCGAGTCTTTAACAGTCGACCCCCAGAGCACATTTGTTTTCACATTTTCACAGAGGGAGAACTGCAGCCTCTCCTCACACACCTGGAGCAACAAAACAAAACAATAAAGAAGAAGGGTGAATAAATCCAGAGAGGCAATATTAGGAGCACTCTTACAACAAACAAAAACACATGCTCACCTGCATCATGAGGCCATTCCTTGTTGTCATCTTAGAGAGAGATCCGTGGTCTTTGACATCAGATGTTTGGCCTGGTGATCTCTTCCCGTCATCCTTTTCAGAATCCAGGATCAGATGTGGTGCAGACTCTGCCGGCTCATCAGAGCTATCAGAGATCCTGTCCTCCTTCAAATCCACCCTGCTCCCCTCAGGAGTAGAGGAGCCACATGTCTCCTCACCTGCATCATTTTCGCCAACGCTGCCACCCTTCTGCTCTGGTGTTTTCTTCAAAGACTCCAGGAGCTCCAGGTTCCCCAGGAAAAGGTCGCCCAGAGAGTCCTCCTCGTCCCCAGATATGCAGCACAGTTGCTCCAGCTTTTCAAAATCCTCCAGGGGTTCCTCGTCCAAATCTTTCCACTCAGATATCAGTAATTCTGGGAGATTGTTGAGGGGAACTTGGGGTGAAGTTGGGGTGGCAGAGGATGTTTTCTGGAACAGATTATTATGTTCATCCTGTATTTCTATGTCGTGTGTAAGGTTGCTCTCATCAGCCAGTGTTATATGCACAGAGGGGAGGTTCAGATTGGCTGAGATCCCTTTACTCTGAGTGGTAGCAGGTGGGGATTCCTGCAGAGGTGGCTCTGCTGGGACATCTGCGTTGTGTGTTGGGGAAATATACGACTGTGTCTCAGAGCTAGCAATAAAGTCTTCTAGATTAATGTGACTAATAAACTCCTCTGCGTCTGTAACAGATGGTGGCGGGCTAGGAAAAGAGTCGTCTAAACTCTCCAATTTATCATCTTGCACATCAAGGTCTATGCTTGGTGGAGGGCTGGGAAAATCTACTGAGCTGAAATTGTCTACCTGTGGATACGACTGATCTACCTCCTCCTGCACATCAAGGTCACTGGGACAAGGGATAGGGTTGGGTGGAAGGGGCATGTCTCTGTAATCCTCATCTTCGTCCATAATGCTTACTCTCTCTTCGATATATTGCTCAGCAAGCCATGGTCTCATTTCAGCCTCTGAATCTGCGCCTAATTCCACATTTTCTAGGTCTGAAAAGTTCTCTGGAGGAGCTTCGGTGATGCAAATAGATATATGTGAGCTCTCTGAAGTGTGACTGAAGCAGTTCTCTAACTTAGAGTCTGTTTCTCCGTCAGCTGATGTTTGTCCCTCTATTTGGATCTCGCAGAGGGTATTCTTAGGCCATCTGTTAAAATTTTGATTTTCCTCCGTCTCCGTGGAGTCTAGCAGACCTTCCCCGTCCCCGTCTGTCTCTGTGCATGACGAAATCTGCCTCTCTCCGTGCTCCGAGGATTCCTGCTCTGGGATTTCTATATTCTCTACTTCAACATCTGATATTTCTTTTTTCATGTCTTTGTTAAAACCGACAATTTCTCCTAGGTTCTCAATATTTTCCTCCTGTTGTACGTCTACCACTTCGACAGCTAGTTGGTCATCGTCGTCTGCAGCGTCCCACTTTTCCTTCATGGCGAGATTACCAGCGAGTCCTTGTGTTTCATCGTTCCAGGTTTCTTCGCAACCCTCCAAGACGGCAGGGTGCGGCTCACTTCCTGCAAGCTCATCGTTTTCTTCCGTCTCCCAAAACTCCTGACCCACGACGAGCCTCTCCCCCACCTCCCAGGCCTTGTTAGCGAACCCGGAGAAAAATTCAGATCTCAGCTCGATGTCTTGGCTTCTCCTCTCTGGAGACGCCCACTGGTCATTTTCATCAGGCCACAAGCGTAAATCCCTCGACTGTGAAAAACGGTGGCAGTCAAACTCTCCCCTAACGACACCAGATCCTGTACTTTCATCGTCCTCCTCCAGAGCGCTCCATAACTCTTTAGTCTTCACATCCAAGCCCTCGCAGGAGTCTTTATCCACATTGTTAGCAGAGTGCATCTGACTCGCTGCTCCTCTCAAGGGTGACTTTTCCTTCATGGCGTTACTCAGCTCTGCGGCAGCCAGCTGTTTCTCTGTCTCCGTCGTGACCTTCTTGTCCTCGTTGCCGTCTGAGCAGCGCAGGTTTCTCAGGCCCAGCTCGTTGTGGTCCAGACCGGGCCTCTCTTCACGTCCCTCGGCCTCTTCACCGCCCTCCTCGGCCCAAGAAGGACACGTCAGATCACTCAGTTTATCATTCCCATCATCGCTTGGCTCGACTACTGGCGGGGTTTCATCGCTGAGTGTGGCGTCACAGGTTTGAATGCCATACAGTTTAGATAATCTTGACTCTCCGTTGTCATCTTGGGATGGCGTTACAGATTCCACAGTGTCATTTCTACATTTGAGGGAGTTCACTGCAGAGAGATTGATATCCGTCTCTGTAACACTTGTGTAATCATCATTGCTGGGCCTTAACATGCAATCCTTTGACTGGCTGTCAGATACAGACTCGATCAAAATATTTGTCTCCGTGAGGCTCTTGGAGTGTCGATTGAAATCGTTCTCTGCAGAGTCCTGGTGTTTGTGATCTGTTATCTGAGAGATGATGCCATCTGTGTAGTGGTTGTCTATCGGATACCCACCGCTGTGTGGGAGCCCTTTCAGTGGCTCTTCATCTAATTTTGAGAACAACTTATCAATTAAGTCAACACAGTCCTTGGCCTGCGGATCATCACACAGCAGTGTCGACTTTTTGCTCTCGTTTTGGAAAATGCCAGAATCGTCTCTCTGTGTTGACTCTAGCCCTTTGTTTAGAATATCTTGGTCATCACCGAAATGAGAAACGGTTTCTGGAGCATATTGATAAAGAGTTCTCGTTTCCTCAAACATCTCAATAGTTTCTCCAACTTCACCTTTGTTATCTGACATCTGTATGCTATTTCTTAAGGGGCTCTTTTCTCCCATCTCTCCCTCCTCCTCCATTTTTTCCTCTATCCCTGTCAGCGTTCCCCGTTCCCCTCCTCGACCGCTGCTCGGCCTGGAGGCAACAAGTCCGTCACTGCTCCTCCTGTTCAACCCGTCCCCCTCCCAGTCGCTGTCTGAGAAATAGGCTGAGTCTCGATGCGGCGTTTCATTTCCCAAAGCTCGCCACCCGCCACTTCCTACTCCTCCTCCGCCGCTTGTCCATGAGTCACTAGGTGTGAGACAGTCGGCTGAGTTGGAAGTCATAGGTGACAGGACCGAGTCGGTGGGGGTGATGAGTGAGACATCAGAGGACGGGTCCCAGTCTGGAGTGGTTGGAGTGTCAGCAGGAGTGGGCGCCTTTTCGGCAATGTGACAGTGATTTTCTTCCCCGGTGTGTTGAAGTAAATTCTCTCTTTTCGTCTCGTCGTTATTTTGAGAACCCAAATTCTCCAAATCAGCTGCTGTGCTGTGTTCAGAGTTGGTGTGGTACCTTTCTTTGTCATGATCATATGACGTGGTGTCTGCCTCTCCTCTCTCAGGGCTGCTGGCTTGTGGGTGTTCTTTCAATAACTCACCGTTCCCTATAACGGCAGCCTTTTGAGCATCTGTTTCATTTGTAATTAGCGATTTGTTCTCTCGCTGTAGCACAGTGTTGGATTCTTTGACGCTCTGAGTGGACTCAGAAGGAGAGATTGTTTCCTCTCCTCTGGCGGGTAAGGCAGGGCCGTCTGAACTCTCCTCCTCTTCTTTCTGACCTGCAAGTGTTTGGTTGTGCAAGAGACCATTTTTGGGCATGATTTCTGAAAACACAAACTCACCAGATTGGCAGTGGTCGGCATCACTTTCTTCGCTGTCCGATTTTGGAGGTTGTTTATTTGATCCTATATGAAGCACTGGGATCTCAGGTTTCATAGAAACCTTTATCTCACTCTTTTTAGCACGCTTGGTCACTTGGGCGTAGATGGCCTCAGTTTGCACTTCATCTTTTCCTTTGCTGGCTCGTATGGAGCTGTCGGACTGAAATCTGATGGTCTGAGCGGAGACGGGGTCAATGCATATGGACTCGTATTCAGGAGACAGCGGAGTAGGAGAGTAAGCTGGGTCTGCTTCCTTTCTGTTTGCGGCAGCGTTTTGTCTGGATATGATTTCGGTCAGGAAGGTCTCTGCTGATTGGATCTCCTTCAGGAACTCCTCCCTGGTCATTTCTGTTCTCCGAGGCTCCTTCTCAGTCTGCTGCAGGTCAGACTCCTGCTTCCCGATGGTGATCTCAGAGAGCAGAGAGCGGGATCTCCGTATACCCTTTGAATAGGCTTCCTCAGCCTCGGTGTACGAGGGAAGGCCGGGAGCACAGACATAGGGCCGCAATCTGGATCCGGCAGGATAGAGGTATTTTACTGGATCAGTTTGTGATCCTCCCTCCGGATCCGTGTCCATCCTTCCTGTGTCGATCTCTGTGAGGAAAAGATCGCTCTGGAATGATTCTTTAGTGACTGTATCGTCCTCCTCAGCTCCTGTCCTGTTGTTGCGTTTCTCCGGCCCCCATGACTGTCCTGCTGACCCCAGCTCTGTGATCAGCGACTGGGAGCGACGCATCCCTCTGTTGGGCAACACAAAGTTCCCCCATCTCTCTCCATCTCTTTTCTCCTCCTTCTCTGCCTCCCATGAAGTCTCTGTCTTGGACTCGCTAGAATCTGCCACGCTAGATATCTCCGTCAGAAACAGATGCATGGGTGATTTCTTGGCAGCGGCAACACGTTCTGCATGAAGTTCGGCGTCTTCCCTCCAAATGGCAGGCAGGATGGTGTCAAGGCGTGACTGAGTCCTTTTCATTCCCCTTGAGAAGAGCTCGGCACAGCCCGGGTCTGCGTCTTCGGATAGGCTGGAGTGAGTGACAGTAGTGGGTCTCTCAGGGGACATGAAGGGAGAGTCATCCTCATCGGAGTAGGTGGGACTGGATGAAGACTGTCGGTCAATCTGGGGGTGTGTGGGCTGAGGGCGGGGTAAATTGCGATAAATTGGGCGCAATGGATTTTCTCGACGAATGGGAGAGTCAAAGTCTTTTGCACGAGAATGAGAAGACTCCCTGGAGTTGTGCAATGACGCTAAGTGCCTGCTGCCACCCTCTCTATCAGACAAGTCACAGGATAGTGGGTCTCTACTGGATCTCTGCATCTGTGGCTTGCTGTATCGTGAATAAGTCTCTCCTGTGTTGTAGCTGGGGCAGCTTCTCTGTGGTTTGGAGTGGGGAGGGAGGGGCGGGGGACACATTTGAGGAGGTTGGGGGTAAATTGGGTGGCTTGATGGAGGGAGGGAGGGGGAGAGGGACGGGGACGGGGGTAGAGTCTGTCGGGACCTGTGGAGCCCCAGGTGATCATATGTAGAAGGTGGACAGCTGCTCATGTGATGGGGGTCTGTTTCGATTTTTCCACCGATGGTGTAGTGAGGCAGTCCTCTGTAACCGAGTGGAGGGGCGGGGAGAGGGCGCGAGTGAAGGTGGTTGGCTGACGACATGGACATAGAGCGAGGCTTGGGAGGAAGGACCGGTGCTTGGGAGCTCATGGAGGATTTTCTATCTGCATCACAACTCCTTTTCCTGTCCTCTTCATCATCGTCTCCTAAATCGACGACTGAAAAGTCAGTCACTCTGCTCGAAGTGTCTCTGAATTCAGCCACACCCATGTTGGGCACCTGGAGTTGAACCTCGCTTGATCTGATGGTCTGGAGGCCCTTTCCACATTTGTCAGAAGAACAATAAGGGACTCGCTCTTTCCCCAGCATTCCACTGCGGATCTCCATCAACTCCATGTCTCCAGGGCAGATTGAATCAGAGCGGAAAGAGGACTTCCCTTTAAGAGTTGGCGACTTGTCCTGGGGAGTGTGTTCCTCTAATCTGATGTAGTACTCGCTGGCGAGGGAGGGGCTGCGGGCGCTTATCACTGGGACCACAGTTGGAGTGTCCAAAGACTGTCTGTGGTTATTGTTCACAGTCGGGATCGGCTGAGGTGGAGGGAGAGGTTTGTACCCTCGTCTGGCGTGAGCCTTTTCCCAGAAATACTCAAAGTTCAAGCCTTTGCTGGTTTCAGTGACTGTCAGGATGTCATCCAGTTCAGACGAGGATGGGGTGATACAGTTCCCCACAGGGTCCAGCAGGGGGTAGGAGTTGTCTCTGTCATCCCTGCCGTATTCTCTCTCCCTTTGCCGCTCGTTTGCAGCAGTCTGGAAGGCAGGTGGACGGAGTAGGTCCCAGCGTCTTTCAAACGACTCCTCGCTCTCCCCTCTCCTTCCCCTGCCCTCCTCGTACTCCTCATCCTCTTCATCTTCTTCCCCGACACTCCCCCTCGCCATTCCCCGCTCAGCGGCCAGGAGGGAGGAGAGGAGGAGGAATATCTCTGCTACAGAGGGGCGTTGAGATGGAGGTAGCCAGCAGGACTGCATGATCTCATACCTGAGGACAAGAGAGAAAAACAGAGGGATTAAGTTCGGAGAGACAGAATGAGGGCATTATCACTTTCCATTAACATAATCATCATTTCTGCACAACTCCACTTAGCGGATGAGTACTGACCAGTAGTCTGCATGGGAGAGTTTGAGTCTGGGCTGTGCCAGGGTGATCTGTCTCTCCCTAATGACGAAGGTCAGCACCTCTTCGTCGCTCAGGTGTCTGTGGGGCTGAGAGCCAAATTCAAACAGCTCCCATATAACCACCCCCAAGGACCTGGAGGGAAAAGAAGATGTAGAGACAGTGAGAGACAGATCTTCACACACTTCCTTGTTATGTAACGCTTTTACAGCAGCACCTTGTTTTATACAGAGCTCTGACTTAAAAGAGACGCATAATAAGAAAAAACAGGTGAAAACATGCTTTGTTGGTTGTATTAATAGAGAGGAATAAGAAATCTTATCCAGTCATTTCTTCTTTGAGAGCAAAGAGTTCTCTTCCTCTACTTGTGTGTTTTGTTCCCAGAGTGTTTTCTTGTTGGCTCATTCAACAAAACACATTAAAGTGGAGTTGTAATATCGGCGACTGAGGGTTCAGTCCAGCTTGTTCTTCAATCACTCCCTCTGATATTACTGGGCCTGGCAATGGCGCTAAAACTGCTGACATACTGATGGACTTCCAAACTCTGCCTCAGCAAAATTGAGGTCACACTGACCGTTAAAGGTGGACTTATGTAAGTATTTGTGGTGAAAACAAAAAAAAAACAGCTCCCTTTGTGTCTTTACTTTAATTCAGCTTCAATTAAAGATTCAAAGAGTTTGAGTTTTTGGGCCAAATCAAAGCTCTAACGGAGACTACAAACAAGACGCTACAAAGAGCATTTCAGATTATCTGCACATTCAGAACATCTCAGCCTCAAAATGATTTCAACGGCGCAGACATTAAGAGGTTTGAGGTTTACTTTGTTTTCCTCAGAGAACAAGCATTTTGTTGTATCAGCTGTTGGTCTTTGGAAAACCAATGCTATGAGACCAATGGAGATTAGTATACAAATGTATATACAATATACACCACTTCATAAGGAAGATCTATGCAATCTAATGCAATCCAGTACAACAGATCTGCCACGTATCCTTTACAATGCACGGCAGCTGGATTCTCGTGGTGTCACGAGATCACACGAGAATTGCAGGTTCATATATCACACAAAAATCCATCTTGTCAGGCTTCAAGTAATGTGTTTGTGTTTGGCAAGCCAGAACAGAGACCAATCAGCATCCTGTGAGGAGCTACTGGCAGATATGGGCGTGGCTTAGGTGTGTAAAACGACATGGAGAGACGACTGTTCGTTCTAAACAACAGTGGCGGCTCCTGAAGAGGTTAGCGTAGATGCTGCAGTAGCATCAGTTATATCAGAACTGGGGAGTATTTCTTCATTGAAAGAAGAGCAAAGAAAAGCTCTGAAAAGATGTTTCCTCT
Source organism: Sebastiscus albofasciatus (assembly GCA_916701655.1). Lineage (NCBI taxonomy): Eukaryota > Metazoa > Chordata > Actinopteri > Perciformes > Sebastidae > Sebastiscus > Sebastiscus albofasciatus. The sequence goes on along the minus strand of CAKAOI010028106.1, from coordinate 795 downwards.
CTTCTCCCAACTGGCTTCAGCAAGAGTTTGATTGACAGATGGTTCATCCAATGACCTGCCAAGTATTTTTTAAAGTGCCTGCACTTTTCCAAACAGTTTCCAATGACGGCTTCTCAGATGGTTCAGTGTAACAAACCATCTGGCACATCAGGTTAACATATCCTACCTTTACAAATCTTATATCAGCCAGTCTTCGTTAACATTTTCAAGAGGTGTTAATTCAACGATATGTTTAGCTCGTAGTTAGTGGTGGTGTCATACTGGGCTGCATTATGTTGAAATGTGTTTCTAAAATGTTTGCCCTCTCATGTCGATAAATGGGGTGAGTAAAACGTATACACTCACCAGCCACTTTATTAGGTACAAGGTGTACCTAATAAAGTGGCCGGTGCTAGTACCGGGTGGACTTTGGCTGCTGTAGCCCATCTGCTTCAAGGTTCGACGTGTTGTGCGTTCAGAGATGGTATTCTGCATACCTTGGTTGTAACGAGTGGTTATTTGAGTTACTGTTGCCTTTCTATCATCTCCAACCACTCTGCCCATTCTCCTCTGACCTCTGACATCAACAAGGCATTTCCGTCCACACAACTGCCGCTCACTGGATATGTTCTCTTGTTCGGACCATTCTCTGTAAACTCTAGAGATGGTTGTGGTGAAAATCCCAGTAGATCAGCAGTTTAATACTCAGACCAGCCCGTCTGGCACCAACAACCATGCCACGTTCAAAGTCACTTAAATCCCCTTTCTTCCCCATTCTGATGCTCGGTTTGAACTTCAGCAAGTCGTCTTCACCAC